>CAJVPQ010000426.1:0-28441 GCA_910591825.1 Funneliformis caledonium
TAGGGGAATATATTCTTTTAGCAGCTCTCTTTAATAAAGGGTTGCTGATTCGTATAGCTTTCTGATAATTGATTATTGCTTGGAGATAAACAAATGTCTGTTATAATAATATAATAATAAAATAAAATTAACGTTAGTATTTATAAAAGTACAAAGTTTAATAGTGATCTACCTATTCATATTTTATCTGATAAAGTAAATCTTGTTAGTTTTTGGCCCATACAAGATATCCTTTGACCAATATTTCAGAATTGCTTTTTACATATGACCATATAAGTTCCATAGAAATTGCCTGATGATATATATTACAGATGGCATCTCAAGACTTATAATGGTCTGCATATTTTTTGAAATAGGAAAGCTGATTATCTGTTCGATAACCTTGGCATATAGCAAATCATTTTATATTGATTTTCTAATATAAAATTTAAGTTATCATGTAAGTAAAAATCTGAAAATCAGAAAAACAAATAAAATTTCAATTAATACTTATCAGTTTAATTTCACAAATGATCAAAGCATATTCATTTCTTCATGCAGTGATCCTGGTATAAGTATTAGCTAAGGAAACTTATCTTTCAATTTTGTAATATGATAGTATAGGATACCATCACAAACTATCGCCATCCACTTATGAATTTCATCTCTAATACCTGTTATTTTTTCTATATGCAAAAGAACTTTTTCAATATTTGAAATAGAGTTAGGGTTAATATCAATCAGATCAGGAATATAAATATCAGGGGTGTTAACTCTTTGATCAGTAGTTCGTTATTGAGTAATGCTAATCTTAGGGACATGTGTAATGCTTAATTCATTGTTAAAACTATATGGTTTGAAAACAAGGGTATCATTAGTTTTGTTAGTTATTATTTCAACCACTTTCTCTTTTTGTATATCAGTCAATATTGGCAATTATGTCTTGCATATTAGGCATTTTTTCTTTCAATTCTCAATATTTTGTTGATGACAATTAGAACATTCTTTCATATTGGTGATATTAGTTCTTGTAGATGTTATAAGAGAATCAATTGCATTAGTAGAGGATAATTTTTCTTCAGATAATAAATTAAGAATATTAGCAAAATAATTATATAATTCTTTATCAATAGCTTCTTTGTATTTGAGAGTTAACATCAAAAAGTTCTTCAAGCTGTAACTTATTAAGGGAGTGATATGCCTAAGGTGAATCAGTATGTTAAATTTTATTTTGTGATAACATATTAAAAGCGATGAAGCTAATAATGATGTGGTAAATCACTGTATTATAGCCTTGGTCAAGATAATTTTTTTGCCTCTTTGTTCATTATCAAATGTAAAGAATAAAAGTCCTTCAGGTAATGGTTCTTCTTGTTTTAATAATTCTTCCAGCCATTTTTGAAATTGAAAGTAACTTCCTGAGCTTGTAATATGATTGTTAATATTGATAACCATCTTTGATCGTGTGATTAAATACTTAATAGCTGAAAGGACAAGTTGGATTTCCAAAATATACTTTTCATGTCATGTATCATATATCGAATCAACTACAATAGCAGTTTTAAAAAGTTTTTCTTGACTTAAAGTATTAGTACTTTAAACATTTTGAATCAAAGTTTCAATAAATGCTACAATAACTTTATTATGCCTATTGAGCCATTCACAAGAACTACATATCACAAGATTCTCCATAGAAAATCTATTGCTATCTTGAATTAGTAATTTTAAATTATTAAATAATGATATGCGTTTTGTGTTTGCTATCTCAATAATTACGTCGACACATTTTTGCTGATCAGCAAATCTTAAATTCTATTGTCTAATAAGAACTTCATTATTTTTACATTGTTCATCATATAAGTTTTGCATTTTACTCATATTATTATAGGACTGCTGTAATTGTTTCTTCAACTCTGCTATTTCATTTTTTTGGTCTTCTATATAATTTTGCATTTATGTAACTTGATTATTAAGGTTTGCTATTGACTGTGATTTCTGCTGACTTTCTATTTGTATAGATTTTAAGAGTCTTTTGGCTTCATCAAAATTAGCAATTGAATTGATATTATTATCCTCAAGTTGAAGCTTTTTATTCTCTTGAACGGAACCTACAAAATACTGATAATACTGATTAGTAGTAATGGTTTGATTATAGTGCCTTTCACAAATTGAATAGACATTCAAAGAAAAATGACGGTTAGCAAGTTCAGGAAGGTAAGTATGATATTGTAAAAGCTTCTTAGCTGTATTTTCATTATCAGCATATCTCCATTTTTGTGATTCTTTAGTTTCACAAGGTTTTAATCCAATTTCATATTTTTCAGCTAGATCTGCAAAAATGCATTGAAGATTTCTTGCTTTGGGTTTTAGATAAGTAAACACTATAAAAAAAATTATTTAAATTAGTTGAATAAAATTTTGTTCTTTCATTTATGCTATTTAATAATATATAAAGCAAATACTCAGTTTAAGCTCTCATTTACTTTAACAGAATAGACTTAACTATGTGAGATTATTTGTGATTATAAAAACTAAATGTCTTGTTCTATCTGTTTGAAAAGTTTTTATATCGAACAAATATTGTAAAAAATTTTTTTAAAATACAAGTATAAAATGAATAAATAAGCCAATCAAATTTCAAGAATCTGCAATAGAATATTCTAGAACCTGTTTTCTTTTTTGATATATTCTCTGACTGCATTTAAGTTATTATATAGACAAAAAGTAGTTCTACCTATAGATTTACAATTACGATGATCTTCACCTATTATGAACTTATCAAATGCTATAGAGAAACATCAGCAGATAATCTCATCACAATTGCAACAATGACGATTAGATGCACAACAAAATATTATGCAATGATAACAAAAGCAACAAGAAAGTTACAATAAGGATCGACTTAGAATTTCTTATCAAATTGGAGATAAAGTTTTATTATTTAATATTACACAATTACATATTTACAAAGACAAATTTAAGAATAAATTCGATAGACCATTTTATGTTCATGATATTGTGAAACCTGAAACTTATAAACTTCGTACAATAGATGGACAAGTTAGAAAGAATCTCATACATGCAGATCTTCTAAAGCCATATCTGGAACAAACTGAATGAAACCCCAGGTTATTATTGAATAATGATTGGTATTAAGATATTATAAAAGAGATCTATGTCATTGATACATATTTAAACAAATAAAATGGAACTTACAATTTTTGAAGTAGTTTTAAAAGAACTTCAAATTTCTATAACTGTTCTTGAAGAAGAAATTCAACCAATGGAACCCCATATTAAACTGACGCATCCTTAACTCAAAAAGTGCAATCCACTTATCAAACTCTCCTTCGTTCTACCCGTATGAGAAACCGTATTTTATCTCTTGTTAATACTTTTATTTAGGTCAATTTATTGATGATATGACTATTTTACCAGCCTAACGAACGGTACAAATAGCAATGATAACTAAACATTATTACTGAACTGCTATTCGAGTTTATCATTTCTTTAAAAATGTAAGAGTCCAATAAATCTTTGATACTCAATGTCTGACCTTAATCATGATTCGACGATTAAAGTCCAGTGAATATCAAGCTCTTATACTGGAAACTCTCGATATTTCTGCAGAAGTAAAAATCTTAAGTGAGGAGTAATGTGAACAGGTAAGTGTAATGCAGCTTATATGACGCAGAAGATCGACTAATTTGATATAAACGATATATATAATATGTCAGACATATATAGCATAACTGACATATTAGACATAATTGACATATTAAATATAGTTGATATATTAGATATAGTTAATATATTAGACATAGTTGATATAGTAGATATGTTAGTTATATCTCTCTATGTAATTTATTTTATATAAATAGGTAGCTTTTTAGTTTATGTAAAAAGGGAGATAGATAAGAACTTGACAAGTTAGTTTTAGTAATTTTAGAGGTAATTAGCCTACCGTGTTACATTTTAGTTTTAGTAATTCATTTCTTTTCTTTTCTTATTCTATTCTCTTATTTTCTTCTATTTCTTTTCTTTTATTTTTATTATTTTATTCGTGAATAAATTTATTATTTTACAATTACAAATCATTGACAATCTATTAAATTACTGCTCGACATAATAGTATAAACACTTTTGATAATCAGTCTGGAATAAACTTATTAACTATTGAAAGACTACTGCTCAATTAAAAAGAATAAACCGCTCGAACATCCTGTTTAACAGTTGTAGTTTGCAAGAATTACACATTAATAATATTTCAAAACTTTATAGATAAAAAATAGCAAAAATTTTAAAAACATTGGATTACTAATAAAGAAAATATTGGAAATAATCATCAAGGAAAAATGAATCTAATATTATTTGTTCTAATTTAATCACTTTAAGAAGACGTAAACATTCTCTAAATCGATATCTGAATGAAAAAGAAATAGCAAGACAAAGCAAAAAGCATAAAGTTGCTAATTTAGCATTAGAACATATCATAAATGATAAGATAGTTAATGAATTTAATAATAAAAATAATAAAAAACAAAGAAAATGTAAAGGGTGTCAAGGTATAGGTCATAATTTGCGAAATTGTAAAGTAAAGTTCTTAACGAAAAAAATTAATTGTCAGTTTTAGTTAGAGTTTTCAAGTATATTATTGTAATTTACTACATTGTGATATTAATAATATAATAAAAAATTAATTGCAATAATATGGTGATTGTGATCAAATCATATAATTTATTAATATTAGTGAAATCACCTGCATTTATAATTAGAAATTTTCTTAGAATAATTAGAAATTATATATAATTTTAAGTATTAAATATTTTTAAATTTTTAAGGATTTTTTAAACAAGAATGTATATTTAAGAAATTTATATAAAGTATTTAAGAAGATGTATTTATAAAAAAAAGAATTGTTTAAATATAAATATGTTGGTTATTGAATTTTTAAATAATTAGAATTTAAACATAATTGTAAATTTATTTATCTATTAATACTTGGATAAAAAAAATTCATTTGAATAAACTACAATATTCCTTATATTGAATCTTTAAAAAATTTAAGTAAAGAGAAGATCAAAAATCTATTGGTAGTACAGCTGTATTACCCAAGTGTGAATAAATTGTATTGGAGCATTTACAATATTAGTAATTTATTATTACTAATAGTAAAAGATAAGGAAAATCCATTTTTGAAAGGACTAATCATGTGGACGGATTTTTGCAGTTCCAACTTTAAACCTGAATCCATATAAATAACAAATTTCGTAGAATGAGATTTTTTAGTCTAGCTCAATATTATAAAATTATTTATTTATCCTTAAAAGAAAACAATTTCTCAAAATTATGGTGTATGCAGCCAAAGGAACTCGTGATGCAAATTAATACAATTACGTATTTATTATAAGATTATTAATCGTTTATTCTACTACGTGTTTCTAAAAGAGCGAAAGATGGCAAAAAAAAAAAATCTGTAATAGATATAGTTTTCATCAAAATTTTCTAACAAAGAATTTAATAATAATAAAAATAATAATAATAATAATACCATTATACAATAAAAATTACCTCACGGAATATCCGTTGAATCCGAAAAAATTGTATTTGTAATCTGATTGTTGTGAAACTTCAATCAAAATAAATATACATAAATTGTACATTTTTGTTCATCATTTGCATACCGAGTTTACTAAATATATTACGGAAATACGGAATCTCTAATTAACCAGTTATATAGATTATTTCGATACAAGTATAAATATAACCTTCCTCACAAAGGGCGTCGGTATAGTTTTCTCCGTTTCCGCATTCTCAACCTCAAATTTTGCAAAGAAGGTAGTATGATAGTCGGTTAATAATAAATATATCCTACCGTGTATTAACTTAAAACAAAGGTCGACTACCAATAAGGAATTCAATTTTGCCGTTCCCTGGAATTATCTGGTAACCTTGTTTTAAATATTTTCGTTTTGGTGATATCGCATGATGATATCATACGTGAGCGAGTTTTCGTGTAAATTTAACTAACCCTTATACTATTTTTATCAGATTTTTCTTTTGGATTTTATAATAATCGATGGATATGTCTGCATTTTTAACATCCACCGTTGATATCGGCAATAATTTAGCAACTAATTCTACCGAAACTCAACCTAGTAAACGAAGGCGACTAACACAAGCATGTGATGCGTGTCGAAAGAAAAAAGTAAAGTGTAGTGGTGATAAACCTACTTGTAATAACTGTATGCGCCTTGGAGCAACATGTACATACCTTCCTAGTACACGTAAAAGGGGTCCAAGGGTTGGTCTCGTGGAAAGTTTGGAGAAACGTCTTCAACAGATGGAAAAACTTTTACAACCTCTTAAAGAACAAGGAATTGTTGATGACGTAGAGGATAAAAAATCTGTCAAAAAACCACGGTTAAATATAGATAATGTTGAACCGAAATCTGAAATCTCCGTAAATAATAATTATACATCCAATAATACATCTAATACATCTCATAATACCGATGATCAGCAATCACAATCACAATTTGGTCAGGCGGCATTTATTAATATTTTCTCCCAACAATCACAAATCCAACAAACTATACAAGAACAAATTTATAATGAAGATAAGTCAGGAAATACTTCAATTGAGGACGATCTATCTGAAGAACTTATATTCTTTGGAAAATCAGCCGCAAAACCAGGGTTTCGTAATAGGAATGAATTGTTCGTCCATTGTAATCTAGATTTGCCGATGATATGCGATTCATCGGAACATAATGAGCATTCACCTTCGTCCGAATCTTCTAATTCAAAGGATATCGATTCAATAATTCCTTCGGTAAATTCTGTCATTCGTAGTAGAAATGGGTTACCGCCGGTAGATATCGTCGAGCATCTTGCCGCTTGTTTCTTTCGTAATATAGATATTCAAATGCCAATGTTTCATGAAGCTACTTTTATGAGACATTTAAGGCAGAATAAAGTTGGACCATTTCTAGTATTCGCAATTTGTGCCGTAAGTGCCAGGTAAATCTTAAAAATCAAATTCAGTTTTATCGATAACTTTTATCAATGATAATTATGTTAATTATGCCCAATTTCTTAATAAATTTCAGATTTTCTAATAATCCATCTATCATTCGGAGACCTCCTTACCTTTCCGGCGAACCTTTTGCTGCCATCGCAAATGATTATATGTTTGATACATTCGATTGTCCTTCCGTTGAACACGTTCAGGGTTTGGTATTGCTTTCGGTACACATGTACGGTATTGGCAACGGATCTAGAGCATGGATGTATAGTGGAATGGCAGTAAGATTGGCACAAGAGTTAGGTCTTCATAAAGTTGACGAAGAAACTTCAGAATCTAATTCTTCGAAATCAAGTCCTGAATATACGTTCATTCAAAAAGAAATTAAAAGACGTACATTTTGGTCATGTTTCTTACTTGATAGATTTTCAGCTTGTGCACTTGGTCGACCAACATTAATCGATGAGGATGATTGTGATGTGAAATTACCTTGCAGCGAGTCAGTTTGGAATATAGAACATCCTCTCGAAAATCCATCAATTGATGAGTTTCTCAAAGTTGGACAAATTAAGCACGATGTTCGTTTAACTCTTGCAAACTTTGGAATTAGTGCATGTCTTGTTAGCGTTACGGCCTTGCTTGGCCGTGTATGTCAACACGTGAATAGATCTAAACCATATAATGCATTACCAACTTGGGATCCAAATTCTCAATTTACTGTTTTAGAAAAAGAATTAGAAGATTGGTACTCCTCATTAACACCTCATTATACTTATACCAGAGAGAAAATGCTTCAATTAATGGCAGATGGGTTAGGTCCAGCATTTGCTTCGATTCATTTACTTTATTATTCAGCGATAGTTGTATTGAATCGGCCAAATATTGCCCCTCTTCAAAATGAAAAAGTTGCGTCTTGCCACTTAGAATTTATGCGGGCGTCAGCAGAGAGGTGTAGTGCGGCGGCAAAGTTTGTTTCTTCCATAGCAGCGGATATTAGCGAACACGGGTGTCAATTTATGTGCCCATTTATTTTATATCCTATATTTGCCACCACAACTATTCATTTCAATGACATTTATAGTTCAGATGTTAGAATCGCAGAAGAAGCTAAAATGAATTTATCCATCAATGAAAATTTCTTGCGATTAATGGGTCCTTATTGGGCAATGTCTTCCAAGTTATATTGTATTGTCAAGGAAATTAGGAAGGCTCAATCCGCTCAATCCGATCATCAGAAATGCAAAGAATTAACAAAAAACGTGTTCTTTTTTAAGAGAAAAGGTTCAGAACAAGGAATTCCTGTTATGGATCCAGATGTAGGACCTAAAAAATATTGGAATCGCGTTGATGAAACTAATCTTGATAATATATCTTCTATTATTTTACCCGAACAATTATCAATACCATCACGTATGTATAATGATGCAACATTTATGGGGGGAGATTATTTGTCAAATTTCCTTCGTTCTCCCGATCCACTTTCACCAAGAGCTTTACGTTTAAGAAAAGACGACGATAATTCAGATCAAAATGATAATTATCTCGAATTTAATTACCTACCGCAAGATTTAAATTTTAATAATGTTCAAGCACCACCTGCATTTGTTTATGATGGATATCCAATGATTGAATTTCCATTGGACTGGCTTCCGGCGGAAGATAGAGTAGTTCCATTAAATCGTCCCGCTAAACATTGGACCGATATTAATGGAAATATTATAAATCCAGTAATTGAAGATACCCCAAGTGGTTCTTTTATTACATCAGCTACAACGTCAACGGGTGATATTAATATGAATCCACTTCTTATATAAGTGAAACTATTATATTAGGAGT
Organism: Funneliformis caledonium; assembly: GCA_910591825.1. NCBI lineage: Eukaryota > Fungi > Glomeromycota > Glomeromycetes > Glomerales > Glomeraceae > Funneliformis > Funneliformis caledonium. The sequence continues at coordinate 8,843 of CAJVPQ010000426.1, forward strand.
TTATTTTTCTTCTTTTAGATTTGTATTATAAATTTATTATATGTAACATAATTGTAAGTTATAAGAATTTATACGTTGATATTTTAATTATCTTTTTTATTTTTTATTTTATTGTGGTTTATATTTAAATCAATTTAAATAAATAAGCAAATTGTATGATCAAACTTTATATTAATAAAATTCACAAAGGATTTATTTAACATTATAAGTACATAAATAAATGAATTGATAATTATAAAACAAGTTAAGACTTACTAAGGGGAAATAGGTTATATATATATATATATATTTCTGTCTGTTACGAATAATACGTACATAAAAAATAGATTCGAGAAAAAAGTAAAGGAAAAAAAAAAAACCTCCAATGATAAGCGAAAAGAGAAATTTTTGAATTATTTGAAATTGATACAGGCCGTTGATTGATAACACTATAACCTAACATTAAAGGAATTTCTCTGCAATCATTGTCTTTTAGGCGTATTTTGGCCACTCGTAGGTTTTCTAGTGCACAAACTAAATTATTATAGAAAAAAAAAGGTTCAGTAGGTGTTAGGGTGGATATTTCCTCCAATCACGTGGGATACGCCTCAGATTTGAAGCGTTACCACGCAGAGCCTTTACGGATCTCATCCTTCGTTTCGTATTGAAACGATGAGTGAGTTCCAAGATGACAACGTCGTCAACAAATACCATCCGATCATCCAATAGAAGAAAATTCTTCTGCTGACCAATCATAGTCCAAAAAACTATCGAGAAGGTCAGAATTAATTGATTCAGTACTTGTGTTGGAAGCATCCAAATCGGAAAAGAATGGATTTGTGACAACGTCCCGTAAAGGTTCCATATCTTGACGTGCCGCTGCTGGGACTTCTTGGAGGACTCTCTTGCATTGGAGACGTACCTAGAGGAATATTCTAGTATCTCATGCTGATTACCGTTAAAAGTGACATTTCCTTCCTTACCAACGTTCAACGCAAGAGAGTCGGAATCCAAGGTCGCGGATGCTGCTGATCCGCAAACACCGCCAAGTAGGACTTTGGTCATCTCGGATACGGCGATATGTGATTGAATATCAACAAGTTGTGCTGAAATTGTATCAATCTTTTCGGATAATGCAATGTTTTCTTCTTCGACAAATTTTAATCGTGTAGAAAGTTGAGAATTCTCTTCCTTTAAAATCATATTTTGAGATTCAAGGTCCGCCATTTGCCGTCGCTTTTTATCACGTGACATTTGCGCAGCATGACGATTTCGAAGTATTCTATAAAAACGTTACATGTCAAAAATAATGTGCGACAAATGGGGTTTCACAACTCAAGTCCCCGTATTATCATTACCTCTCACGTTGTCTGTGTTCCTTATCTTCCAAGTTTTCAACTTTTCTTTTTCGACCTCCTATGATTTTCTTCTTAAAATTTTCTTCATTGGTAAAATTAGAGGAAGACGATCGTTCAGAGTCATTAACTTCCGACAAAGGTGAAGCTGGTTGAATCGGTTGAATCGGTTTTGCAGGAACATGGTCAACTACGGGCAAGGTCGAATTTGAAGAATCGGATGTCGAAGAATAAATTTGATTGCTAACTTCCGCAAGTTTTCGCAACTCTTCCACACAAATAAAATCATAAGGAAAAATACTATTTTGCGGTAAAGAAACAATATTTGATTGTTGTGATCCGGTAGTATTTTTTGATTCATTGGTAGAAGCCGACAAATTCGTGGGAAAAATAAATGTGGACGTTTCCATAAGTTGCGAAATACCTGTTTCGCTTGATATGTTTGAGGTCACCATGCCCTCGCTATTCCAAGTGGGTGAGGTATTATGATGTTCTTTAGGACTAGAATCGGTTGAGGACATGGTGACCCGTAATTGAATTTTTTTTATTAATGATACGATTTGGGCCAGTTCTAAAAGTATTATTTATTTATTTGTTTATTTTGTTAATTCAAGAGAAAATTAAAAAAAAAATAATATAAAGAAAAAAAATTCGAAAGATTGAGTTAATTAATAAAAAAATTTATTGAAGGCTGAATTACTGTGGCTTTTATCTTCAATTTAATGATTTTAATTTAAATGGGTTTAGAATGTGTTTAATTTTGATTGGCATATAACCATGCGGGGATCTTGACTTATCTTGGAATGTCGGTAAACAAGAAGTTATCATGACTCAACAATTTCTCATTATGTGGATGATAGAGACACCGCCACGTATGGCAATGAATTTGAAACTCCGTCATATCTTATTCATCTTCATCGATTTGGGATACAAGTTATCCATCGCACTGCGGAATAACATACTCAATACAAATAAAACGAGGACAGATCGCACTACTTTAAAATATTTACATCATTGTGATTTTGTGATTTTCTAACAAGAACTGTCATCAATTGGGGTCATCTGATGAATTGTGGGCGAGGCTCAAGGTTTTTTAATAGAATAAAAGCGAACTAATTAGTTGCGCAAAAGCATCTCAAATGTGTGCTTATTATCTCGATCACCTTTGATGATTTCATAAAGCCTCAATCAATTACAAAAAATCGGCTTATCATTTAATTTATTTAATTTAATTTTAATTTTAATTTGGCTTAAAATCTTAAATTTGGGAAATCAGTCAAGCCACGATTTTCGTTTGCATCTGCCTCCACAGGGCGTGTGCTAATCTTTTTAAGAATGTGTTACGCAAAAAGATAGATGGAAGTTAAAGAAATCAAACTTTATTTTTAAATTTACAAAGGAGAAATATTATTATAATAGTATAATAATAATAAAAAAGATCATAGCAAAAGAATATATAAAATTTTTAATTATAATAAGTCTTTTAATGTCTTTAGGTAAAAGGATTTAATTATTTCAATAAATTTTTCCTTCGATTCACTTATAATTCATCTTTATGATGTGGTGGTGCAAATTGATCTTTTACGTTCTTATAATTCTCTCCAAATCGGTCAGCAACATTTTCGGCACCAGTCGAAACTTTGTTTTGAGCAACATCGTACCCTTCTTCAACCTTCTTCGAAGCCGAGTCATAAGTATCAGCCGCGTAATCACGAACGCTAGCGAATCGACTTTTTAACGCTTCTACGAAGGAATTCATTTTTTCCTCGGTAAGGTCACGAGAATCTTTAACGTTACCAAACTGTTCCTGAATAGTATCGGATAAGATCTTGGATTGTTCCGCAGTAAGTTGTTGAGTCGCCGATATATTTTCCTGTGCATTTTTTATCATTTTGGATACTTGTTCGCTACTTTTGTTACTGGCGTCACTAAAATAAGATCGAATGCTATCAATAAGATTATTTAATCGTGCTTGTTGAGCTTCCTTTGTTTCGAAAGCAGTTTGTCTTGCTTGACCGGTTGCACTATCGTAATATTGCTTGACAAAACCGAAATATTTATAGACGGATTGTTTAATTTGTTGGAGTTGTTCAACGGTCATATTCTTTCCATTTGAAAGTTTTTGTCCAATAGCGTCAACAGCACTCTGAATCTTTTCTTGAGTGAGTAAACGATAATCGTTAACGCTAGAAAATTGAGATCGCAATTCATCAACAACGTAGTCTGAAGCTCCACCAAATTTTTTATTAAGATCAAGACCCAACCTTTCCAAGGTACTCTCGATTGATGGTTTAACAGAATTAAACAATTTTTCGTTGGTGGAACTAATTTGATTTGCAGCGACAATTTTGCGTTTGGTAAGTTGTTCTTGAATTCCTTGCAAAATCAATGATACTTGAGTTTCAGTTCGTGCCTTCGAAAAACTTGCTTGTTCATTCATTTTACTGATTTGATCCTTAAACCAATCAACTGTTTCCTGAGAAACTTGGTCGGATTTGAGGAGATCGTCTTGTACTCGATTTGTGGTTTCTTGAATGAGTACGTCCCGATTTGCCTGGGCCATTGAGTAAGATCTCTTAACTTCATCCAGAGCACGCTGTAAATTTTTATTGCCCGCATCTTTGGTTCCCTTTAACTTCTTTGTAATTCCGCTAAATGCCGATTGAACTTGTTCTTCAGTGAGGCCGATGGTTTGTCGAACGGATTCGATTTGATCGGCAACTTCCTGAACAAACGCATTGTATTTATCTTCGGTGAGCTCTGCGGTTTCATAAGATGCTAAGATAAAATAAAAAAAAAAAACCCCGTCAAAAAAAAATTTGTATATTTAAATTCAACCAAAAAGTAGTAGTAGGAAAAACAAAAAAAAACACACACATTCTTTTACAATATCAGCATATTTTGAAATAAAAGATTCAACAGCTTCAGTCGAAGATTTTGATCGATCTTTGAGCTCGTACCAATTAGATTTTACAAGTTCCAATAATTCATGCTTCTCGGGAATTCCCTCATAGGTTAATCGATTTTCAGCCAGCCATTCTTTTAACTCATGCGAAGACCAAGTCGATGGATCTGTCGGATCTATTCATTTTATAAAAGAGTATTTATAAAAATGTCGGTTACTCTTGAATCGATTTACCTTCATTAAAATAAGGGGTTGAAATTGAAGATGAACCATATTTGCTTGAACCGTTTATCGTTACGACGAACAATAAGACAAGGATTACCAATGAAAATATACGTAGCGAAGCTTTCATATTTTATTTATATTTTTTTTTTTACACGTAAAAAAAAGTAGGAAATTTTTTAAATATTTTATATTTTTTTTTTTTCCTGAGGGGGGTGGGGAATTCGATCATATTTTATACTTTTTTATTATTAATAAATATCATGAATTTAAATTCCATCATAATTTCGTAAAAAAATAAAAAATAAATATAAAATTTATAATGTATCTTTTTTGAAAAATTTGAAATTGGTCATAATTTCGTATTTCTGACATATCGGAATCATATTGTCGTCAAATTACCTGTAAAGGATTGATGACTGACAAAATGACGAAAATTAGCCCTTCTTGAATTTAATGGGTTAATCAACAAAAAATATAAATCACACGTGATAATGAGCAACTCGACACACAAAAAAAAAGAAAATTTTCTCGATTCGAGTCATCATGTTCATCCGACAAAAAAGCTTTACTTATTGATAACCAAAGTCAAAAGCAAAAAAAAAACAAAAAATTTTTTTTTTTCAGGTGACTTTTCATAAATACCACGATTTTAATTTAAAAAATTACCTACTGCATTTATCGGATCGGTGATATTGAAAATTGGTGCGACGTAAGCACATGAAATATCGAGAGTAATCAAACATTCGCTCATCATTAATTTATAATGATCAGTTTTTTTGAATATTTTACAATATGTTAATTTATATGCGCCAAAACAAGTTTTCCATTCCTTACATAATTATCCTCCTTCACCTTTATTTTTTTCTTTCACTTTCTTTTTTTCGTTCTTTCATTTACATGAAGAATTGACTTGTTCTTTGAATTATTTTTATGCATTTGGCTACCAAGTTTCATTCCGGTTCCTCATTCAATATGTTTATGACGCTAACCGATTCACCCCGAAAAACATCACAACAAAAATTCGAGTGAATAAAAAAAGATCGTAAATTTGTCAAGCCATCATGAATTCTTTGTACTTGGGGTGAGACGATTTCACCGGACAAATAAAAACCCTTTTGGGCTCAATCCATTCCCATTTATATTTATTATTGTTTTGATTCTAGATTTGATATATTCCATTACAAATCGAAATTAACTAGGAATGGGCTCGTTTGTTTATGTGGAACTGGTCAAAGTATATGCTAGCAAACATGATGCATTTACATATATAAGTTATTTAGTAAACTTCAATTCTTTCCAATCAAGAAATCGATCTCTCCATTCTAAAAAAAAAGAATTATAAGTTATAAACGTTTCTACTGTACATCTTGTTTCTAAGAATTATTATTATTACCAGGTATAGGTATTTGACATGACTCGGTTTTACCTAGAAGGAATCATTTTTACATAAAAATTAAATGATTTTCGATCCTCGGACGTATCAAAAAAAAAAAAAAGTTTTAAAAAGATTTACCGAAATTTTGATATCTGTCCCTCGCGAACCAATCATATATTTTATCCCTTAACGATCTAGGAATGATTTTAGCGATATAATAAGTGATTGGCCAAGGATTATCTAGATATCGAACCAATTCTATTGATGCATCGGATTTCATAAATAATTCTGGTTGTGGTAATTGAGCAACTTCATTAGGAATTGAAGAGGAGGAATTGTGAGGTTGTAGGAAATCATTTGGAATTTGATATTTCAACAAAACGGAAGTTGATAAATCTTTTGGAAGGTTGTAATAATCTGTTAAAGATAAACCTAATTTCGATTGTAATGAAGCATAATAAACTATTGGTAACGCGTTATTACGTTTCATCGCAAATTGTATGCCTAAATTGCATATATTACATACTCCTAAATAGTGAGAAAAAAAAAAGGATATGAAATAGCATATATAAGGGTCAGTCTAATGTTATTTATTACCTTACCATCATAAAGAACTATCACATTTAATCCAGGTTTTAACTTTAACGTATTGATAATATTCATTGAAAAGAAATTTTTTTTTGAAACGCAGAACAGAAAAAATTTAAAAAGGAATTTTTATATAGAGAGGTTAACCTCTTAATGCTCGTGTGACACAAATATTGGTTATATAAAAAAAAATATATTGTATTATGACACTAGTCATTTTTTGATTATCCACTCAAGGTATCTTGAATGAAATAATTCTTGTAGAGAATAAATTTCACCATTGAAATATTTCCAACAAAAAGTCAAAAATTTTCAAAGAAACAAAAGCATTAAACCACAGAATTTCTCTTATTTAATATTTTAAAATTGTTTGATTTAATTAAATGAATGTAAACGTTTTTTTTGGAATATTTGTAATATCAAAATTTTTAATTTTATTTAGTAAATATAAATTACAAACTATAAAAAAATAAAATAAAATAAAAATATTTAAAAACGTTCCGGTTTAAGGAAATTTTCACTCCTGAAAGAATATTATGTTAATATAAATTAGTACTTTGAAGAAATATATTAAAGGAAAAAAAAAAAATTGTTTTAATCAGATATTGACAAATTTAGGTAGCTGTCGTAATTTCATCATTTTTACACAAAGTAAAAGCAGACAAATGCCTTAATCATCACTTTTTGAATTTATTTACAAAAAAAAAAAAAATTTGTTTACCTCAATTATGATAATATTTTGAGAGAGAGGGATGAAAGAGCAAAAAAATTTAGATCCAGATGAAAATAAATAAATAAATGTAAATGTTTGTGTAACAGCAAGACCAATCAACTTTTTTAATCCAGTCTTTTGTGTAAATTCTCTCCAGATAATAATGTTCCCACTAACTCGCAATTGTCGTTTTACGAAATTCATCTTACCAACTCACTACAATTTTCCCATAAATTCTTCTTCATTAAGAAAACGTTGCATTACTTCCATTACACCAGAAATTTCAGTAGATTATTTAATAATTGGAGGCGGTGTGGTAGGATTATCAATAACAGAAAGATTATCAAGACGTAAAGGAAAATCTGTATTATTAGTTGAAAAGAATTCAAGGCTAGGTGAAGAAACAAGGTAATCATCCTTTGATCCCCTTTCCATCTTTTTTTTTTTTTTTTTTACTAACCTGATTCTTTGTCTCGAACGATAAAGTTCAAGGAATAGTGAAGTAATTCACGCAGGGTTATATTATCCAAACGATTCATTAAAAACAAAATTATGTATTCGAGGAAAACATTTATTATACGATCTTTTATCTTCAACTTCATCAATTCCTTTTGCACGAGTTGGTAAATGGATAGTAGCGCAAGATTTTGAAGAAGAGCAGTATTTACGAGAACTTTATGAAAAATCAAAACAAATACAAGTTGAAACGTATTTTCTTCCACAATCCGAAATTTCTGCAAAAGAACCATACATTAGTGGAAAACAAGTTCTGGTTTCTCCCACGACGGGAATAATAGATTCTCATAGTTTAATGAATTATTTTGAATGGAAAATTAAAGAGCAGGAAGGAGATATCGCATTAAGGCATAAAGTTGTTGATATAAAGAGATGCTCACAGGATAAAGGATATTTGGTCCAAATTGAGAATGAGAATTTAATGATTACAATACGCGCCAATTCTGTTATCAATTCGGCCGGGTTGTTTAGTGATAAAATAGCAAATTACATTTTACCACCTACTCATTATTATAAACTTTATTATGTTAAAGGTCATTATTTTGCTTATAGAAACAGAGAAAATCCAATAAAAGTGAACCATTTAATTTTTCCGGTACCTCCAAGGAACCTAACAAATTTAGGTACTCATTTAACTTTAGATTTACAGGGTAAGATAAGATTTGGTCCTGACGTATTATATCAAAATAGTCCAAATGATTATACCATGAATCATGATAGAATCCATTCATTTGTTGATGCTATAAAAACTTATATCCCATCAATTAAACAAGAACATCTTTATCCAGACTACACGGGAATAAGGTAATTAAAAAAAAAAAGATTAAAAAGAGATTCTTTATTTTATTTTGAATTCTAAGTTTAATTTTAAATTTGATCTTTTAGACCAAAGTTGCAAGGGCCCGAAGAGCCTTTTAAAGATTTTATCATAAAGGAAGAAATCGAGCACGGTTTAAAAGGTTTTGTTAATTTGGTTGGAATTGAAAGTCCCGGTTTAACATCTTCATTAGCGATTGCCGAAATGGTTGATGAAATATTATTAGATAAATAACTTTCCAAATCTTGGCTTACGTCGACACGATTGTTATGGAATTGGTAACTTCAAGACATTATCTAAGACAAATAAGAAAAGATATTTATTCATTTAATTTTAAAATGATTATTCAACAAAAAAAAAAAAAAAAAAGTACAGCCGCTTACCTTTATTATGTACCGTGTATACAAAGGCCGCAATAACATCGGCTTCTTTAACGGTTTGTGAGGCATAGTGTTTAGACACTGCAGTAACTAAATCTTCCTTGGTAGCATAATCTTTAACTTTTAATTTATGAATCCTTTTATATCTACGCAACACTGAAATATCAAGTGTATTAAAATCCAACTACAATAAAATTAATATGTTAGCACGTAAAGGTAAACGTAATAAAGATGTAATGGATTTGAAACTTACTAGCGGTGTCTCCTTTACAATTTCTTTTCCTTTATTGAGTCTTTTTGCGTGAGTCTCCCCTGTAACGTTACTATTATTATGATGTTTCGAAGAAACAGCTACTGTCGAACTGCCACCTTCTCCCCTAGTTGCACCGCCTACATTACTACCTCCTGCTCCACCACCGTGATGATTTCCTCCTCCTGTTGAAGTGGAAGTTGAGGCATGTGAAGGTGTACCTGCGGTTGAACTTTTAGCTTTTGAACTTGCCATTACAATAGCGTTAAAGATAAATGATGATGATAGATGAATAATAATGATGATGATAATAATAATAATACTAATAATAATAATAATAAGGGTAAATAAAGTCTGATAAAAAAAAAGTAATTGCTGATTTAAGATTGAAAAATTTTTTCATTCATTTTATATTTTTATTGTTTGAATAATCATGTGATAATAATGCCACGTGAGCAAAAGCTCTTCCTGCATGGTTAGTTTATCACCCAATGACATGACATCAAAAAGAATGATTTTACGAGAAATCATTCGAGCTCTTAAAGACACATGGATATCTAAGATGAGCTCTGTTAAAAAAAAAAAAATGCTGCGGGCCTCCGACAATAATGGACAATATATCAAATTAAGGTTTACTCCTCAATTTGTCAATCATTCCCAAAATTCGGAGGATTTTGACAAGAGGAGTTACACTTGTGATTCAATATATGAGTTGATGTTAATGAGCCAAATTTGGATATTTGGTGATAAATTTGTGATAGAGCGCCTCAAATTAATTGCGCCTAGGTTTTGTGCAAGGCCATCCAAAAAAAGTCAAGATTTGCAATATCCCAGGGAAATATTCGGGTGCTTTACCGCAATGTTACTATAAATAGGAAGAGAGTATGTCATCAACTTATCACAGAAGGAATTAAATTTATTCTAAAGTGGACTTCTTTTCAATTATTTTTTTCCCTTTGGTAATTTTCATTATTTATTTCCAATTTTGTAACTTTTTTATTTAAAATTTTTTATGCACCTTTCGGGTCAAAAACCAGAAGTACTGTACACATGGTTTATTATTTTTAGCAACTTGTATTGTATGTTTGATAAAATCTTTTCCCATTTTCGGAATCAATAATTGTGTCATAAAAAAAAAAAAAACTTCCCCAGAGGTTGTTGATATTTAATTTTTGATCCGCTTTAGAAATTTTGGTTGGCCGAAATTCGGTTAACCTTAGCAAGAATTTAGGTGATACATACTTTATTCAAAACATCACTAGGGGTGTTTGAACAAACTTCCCTCTTTTTATTCTTTTTCGATTCAAACTCACGTGCAATGTTAATTGCTTAAAAAATTCAAAGATTAAAAATTTTTGGGAAATTCGAAATTTTTTTTTTTTTTTTTTTACCTACGACCCTTTCTTGAACTTTTGCCTTTCACTATTACCAAAGTCGTTGCAACTCCTCAAACAAAACTTTTTCTGTACTTAAACTAGCGAAAGCTCACTCTTCTTACTCATACTACTTACTTATTTATCATACTTTTAAACTCTCTCCCACTCAAGCAACGAAACAAAAATGGTTAAACTTTACAACGAATATCCTTCGTATGCTGATAAAGCAAAAAGATTGTTCGAAGAAATTAAAGAAAACATCTATAAAGGAAACGTTGGTCTCGTTGGAAAACAGGATACGGATTATAGATGTTGTTGCAAACATGAGCCAGGTGATTTATATTTTCATATATATTTAAATGATTATATATCGAATAGTTTCAATTGATTATTAATTATTCTTTTCTTCAACGTTATATCGTACGATGTTATCATTTCTCTCTTATCTAGGTAAAGATGTCTCGAGTCAAGCATGTGGTGAATTTGCGGGTTGTGTCAACCGTGAGCTCTTCATGGAATGTCGCGACGGTGATTGTACTACTGGCAAACATTGCCAGAACAGTAGGTAAGTTAAAATGAGCTACCTCTGAACTCAATAATTACATTTCCATTACTCATCAAAGAATATAATAATAATAATAATAATAATAATAATAATTACAATAATAATAATGTGAAAGAAAAACTTTGAGCGTTCAATTGCAAAAGGAATTAATTGTAATTTTTTTAAAAAAATGAAAAAATAAATGAAAGAAAAATTTAAGATTTTATAAATGTAATGCCTTGAGGCGCAACTTCCCTAATTGATACAAAAATATATACACATTAAAAAGGAGCAATTCTTTCAATGGATGGATGGATGGATGGAATATTTTTTGAATGTTTTTGTGATTTACTTTTAACTTGTATAGATTTACTTTTGAGATTTTGAATATATTCATGACAAAGTATTATGTGATTTATTAAATTCCATTATTTGCATAGATTCCAACGGGCTGAAAACGCTAATGTTGACGTGATACATTTTGCGTTAAAGGGATATGGTTTAAGAGCAATGGATCCAATGCGACCGTAAGTAATTTTATCATTGGTCCAATTCATGTTTTATCGTTATTTTTCTATTATATTCCAACATATTTTTGTTGACTTTTTTCGTACGCCATTTAGTAATCAATTTATTATGGAATACGTCGGAGAAGTGATCAAGAACAATACGTTCTTAAAACGCATGGTCACCTATAACAAGCAAGGACTAAAGCACTTTTACTTTATGTCTTTGCAGGCTGGGGAGGTATTTATGTGTTGAATGTTAATCATAATAGTGTTGATTTCATCAATCTGTGTTTTAACTTTCTTTTTCATTCATTCTTTCCTTAGATCATCGATGCAACAAAATACGGATGTATTGCCAGATTTATGAATCATTCTTGCAATCCTAACTGTTACATCCAGAAATGGATGATTGGTGATCGGTACCGTATCGGTATCTTTGCATTACGAAACATCAGGGAAGGTGAGGAGCTAACCTTTGATTATAACGCTGATCGTTACGGGCAAGTATTTATCATTCATATTCGTCGCAGTCTATATTTTTTTCCTATAGCTTTTATTGATATAATATGCTCTTCCTATTATCCTATATTAATCATAATAGTTCTCAGGCTCAAAAGTGTCACTGTGGAGAACAAAATTGCCGTGGTGTCATTGGTGGTACAAAAGAAACTAACCTCGACATCAAAGACGAGGCTGAAATTGAAGCTGAATTGAAAGAACCTATCCCAGATATAGATGGGGTTAAACAATTTATTAATTTGATGTATAAATCTCTTGAACAACCAAGCATGGTGCGTCCAATATTATTCAGGCTGAAAGTAGGTTTTTACTTAACCTTTTCTTTTGATTATTCTAGTATTTCGCGATGATGTATATATGTGTTAACTCCTCAATTTTGATGATCCTTAGTTAACCAATGACGTCGCCATTCTAAGAATGTTTATGAAGCTTTTTGGTGGTATAATGCTTAAATCTTATCTCTATGAATTCAGAAATGATGATGAAATTGTCTTTAAAGTATGATACCTTGATCGCCTTTTATCTGTGCGTTCAATTTAATCATGTATATAAATCAAAACTATCAAGTTATTAATTCATCCTTTTATATTCAGACATTAAACGTTGCGGATAAGATACCCTTCAAGTATAAAGACAGACGCGTCGAAACTTCACATCTAAAAGAATGGGTTACAAAATTCGAAAGTCGTAATGATCGAATTGGTGCAAAAGCGAGAGAGTTAATCGACAAATGGGACAAACTTCCCTCGTGCGGTCCCGAATTGAATGAATTGCAAAAACAAGACATAAATCATACCTTGGTAAATGTTTGTTTTATCTTTTTTTTTTTTTTTGATTTTAATGTTGACTGTGACTTTAATCAAATGTTCGTGGGTTTTAATTAATCATAGGATTTGGCTGATGATGATGAAGTTCAGATTGAAACACCTTCCAGAGCTAATAAAGGCAAAAGCAAAGATTCTGAACGTGACGTCAAGTTCAATAATCCCGATGTTAAAATAAGGACAATCGAACGTAGCAATTTAAATCATTCAAGCTACACAAGTTTTCCAGGCAGTGCGTGCGATAAAGCAAAAACTCCTCAAGAACTCAATCCTAATCGTTACGAGTCGAGTCACGACTTCTACAACCGCCACATGGAAAGCAATTCACCGTTCCAATCTTTCTCTCAATTTGAATATTGGTGCAAAACATTGGATTGTAAAGTCCCCGCCCACGATTATTATGATGGTATTGTGAAGATGAGACCTGATAATCCATATGGTTGCACATACGCTCCACGTCCGACTCTTAATAATAATTACAATAGGCGTGGTGGAAAACGTTTAAGGCCAACACCTACAGAATCACAAAATGAACAATCACAAAAGCAACAGCAGCAACCATCGCAAGAACAATTGGAACCACTTGCTCCCAATTGGTATGAAACAAAGGATGAATATGGACAAGTATACTATTATAATAAATATACTCTGCAAACTTCTTGGGAACGACCAGTTGTGAAAGATGATGTCAAAAGTTATGATGGATTCAGCCAAGCAGCTTTACAGGCAATAATCGAACGTGCAGAAGCGATGGCTCGAGAGGCCGAAAAACAAAGGGAAAGAGCTGCACGGGAGAAAGCAGAAGCTGAAGAAAGAGCAGCTCTGGAAGCCGCACATGGAGTTCCATTGAATACACAAATGAACGAAAAGGAATTCAAAATGGCAGTAAGTAATCAATTAATCATCTATCAATATCATTTATCTTTATTTTATCTTGGAGATTTTGAAAATTGTTTTTATTTATCTGTAATAATCTATTTTTTTTTTAGATATATAAACTAGTGATTAATTACTGTAGTCGATTCAAGCATCACTTCAATGAAGTGGATTTCAAGGGTTTTAGCCGAGAAGTAAGTATAAAAAAGGCTTCATAATCATAAATTGATTTAAAACATGTATTTATTGAACGTTTTATGTAAAAATAGATCGGCAAATCAATCCAAAAGAAAGAACTTCGACGTGAAAAATGGACAGCTTCAAAGACCTATATGGTGACGGAGAGCATGAGAACGCATATAAAGGAGGGCGTCATCGTTTATATGCAGAAAGCCGTATCTCTTACAGAGAAGAGGGCCGAGGAGAAAAAAAGGAAGCGCGAGGAGGATGACGAAGGGCACCCGGCTCCAAAAAGCCCAAAGGCATAGATGCATGTTTTATAATTTTTTGAAAAATATTTTAAATAAAGCAAAAAAATTTTTAAAATTTTTTAAAAAAAAGAAAAAAAAAAAAAGGAAGGAAGGAAATCCTAGTAACCCGCGTGCCCGTGCACGTGTACCTGGGCGATTTAGCTTTCATCTCTACGTGGTGCTCGGGTGGCAGCAGGATGGTATGGACGCCTTCCTGGCGAAGAATGGCTAGTTTTATAAAAAAAAAAAAAAAGTAATACAGACTTATTTAACTAATTACAAAGTTGTATATATTATGAATATTTTATAAAATATAGATTTACATATTTTAGAGCATCACCTATATAATATCTTATGAATTTCTCATGTGAAGCATAAGTAGACTGTAAATGTCTAACATTATACACTTTCTTTTTTTCTTTTTATTGTTAAACTTAGTCGCGCAAAGATATTGACGAGTCAATATGAAAATTTTTTATTGTAAAAACCTGTCACTTCACAAAAAGAAAATTTTATGAAAAATATTCGACTAGGAGAGCAGAATCTTAATTTTCGACTCCCTTTTCCAAATTAATTAAATGAGTTAAGTGATTTCCACCAAAAAAAAAAAAAAATTGACATTATTTATAATCAAATAATTTATTTTAATTTATTATAATTGAACAGAAATTGTAAATTTTTGATCTAAAATTATTTTTTTGAGTCCAAAAGTAAAATTAATCTTTTTTTAGATTCAACGGGCGATTCCAGAATGGTTTATTTAGATAAACCGTTTTAACTTTCTCGAAAGCAAGTCAAAGACGAAAATCTTACTTTCCCAACATTTACAAATAGGTAAGATACTATTATATCCGCGTAAAATGATTGCAGCTTATCCATCTATATAATGTTCAAATCCTAGTCCCCTCGCTTCGGTAAAGGATATCTCAACATTCGCTATTCTCGATCGTCTTGTTTCAATCTGTTTTCGTCTAAAATTATTAAAGGCAAATATCACGTGTATTCAACAAAGAAAATTTCCATAATAGGATAAAAGATACTAAATTAACAATTCCTATATTGCTAAAAAACTAAAGTATATGAATCTGAAAAACTACTTGAGGTGGATTACATAACATCGTCAAAAGTGGTCTAATAATAAGAAATTATAATCATAAAAATTCTTGTTAATTGATTTTTGATCACATCATTAAAAAATCTTTTTTTTTCAACCACACCTTTTTCCCTTTAATCCTGCAAGAAATTTTTTTAAAGTTTCATATTACTCGTGGTAAGTCTTTTTAGCTTTACCAGAGAAATATTTATCAATCAAAACGGTCCATTTAAATTAAATTTGGAAACGCAACTGATATCATGGAATTAATAGGAAAACTCGGAGAAATATAAGGTGATGATGGAGTTCCTCATATAATATCTTAATCATTATTCTAACTTTTTTATGTAGAAGTTTCTTCTGCGTCAGTTTGAAGTCGTGAATTTGAAAATTTCCGTGAAAATAATAAAAAGGAATTAATAAAAAAGATCAAAGTTATGTCTGAGGTCCATAAGCTCCAAAACTGATATTAAAATGAAATTCGTAACAGGTAATTACGGTCATGAATGAAATGTACTTTCTGCAATACAATATTTTCTGACGTGCATACATACACATCCAAAGTATGTGAGAAAAAATATTCACTTTGCATTTATTAACAATGATGAAAATTGTTACAAAATCTGAAGCGGATAATTATGTCTTAATCTCAAATGCATTTGATTGGTGGATTTTGCAAAATTCCGACTGGCTTTAACAAGAGTTGAAGCTTTAACATATTTTATGTAGTATCCTTACGTCAATTTTCTTGATATACCGATTTAAATAATAAAAATATAAAAAAATCAGCATATCGAATTTTAAATCGTATACATATATCAAAAAATGAATGTTATTTTTTTACTTTATTCATTGTGATTTCATATGGGTGAGCACGATAATTCATTTTTTGGTCCAGGGGCCGGCAGAATATGATATTTTACATTACGTGATTTCCTCCCTTTAAACGTTCACTACCCATTCATTTTATTATATTCATTTTTATTTAGCCTGTTAACCTCTTCTCAATATTAATGTTTTATTTCACAATCAAAAAAAAAACAAATAAAAAATAAGCATATGGGACCTTTGCAATAGAAATGGGGAAACGGCTGAAAAAAATAAAAAATGAGTTAATGCAAAATCTGAACATATTTTTGACCCAAAAATCATGTTTGGCATATAGAAGTAAAATTGATTTTTTCCAGCAATTTCCCCCCTTCTATTACAAAGGTCCAATATACTGTTCTTTTTTCTATTACTTAATTGACAGATTCACATGACTTCCAAATTACAGAATTTCCTATATTACTTTTTTCAAGGATCATTCTATTTTTGATTACTTTTGTGAGCAAGTTCGTGAATTATGACCACCTTGACCACATAATCCACATCACTTCTTGTTACTTTCACTTTACATGATGCTATCATTTTTGACTGCATCGTTTTGCTCTTTTAATACTGATACTATATAGTGAATTGAAATTCTTAATTTCATCTTTTACACAAACTCTCTTATCTGGTTGTTTTTTGGAATTCTGTCGACTCATTTCTCTATATAATTTATCCATCTCAAGGTATATTTTACCTGTTTGCTGCAGTGTTATCCATTTTTTATATCCCAAACATTTTAAGACTATCCCACACTATGTTCTAAACTGTTTCACATTATGTCTCAATTATCCCAAGCACATTTGGGACATGTCCTAACATTAAAGCTCTGAACGGTTTGGATTAATCTGAAAATTTTCAGTTCAGATCAACTTCAGTTCAGTTTTGAATTGCAAAAAATTCAATCTGAAAATTTTCGGTTCAGTTCAGATTTTTTTCAGATTATAAATCTAATCCGAACTGAAAAAAATCTGAACTGAACCAAAAATTTTGGATTAATCTGAAATTTCAAATCGTTTGGAATAATTAAATTTATTGTTCTTTTGGA
Source organism: Funneliformis caledonium (assembly GCA_910591825.1). Lineage (NCBI taxonomy): Eukaryota > Fungi > Glomeromycota > Glomeromycetes > Glomerales > Glomeraceae > Funneliformis > Funneliformis caledonium. Next base: position 26,074 of record CAJVPQ010000426.1, read on the forward strand.
ATGATTAAAGTTATTGTTCTAAACGAACGATAAGAAAATCGTTAAATTGAAACAATTGAAGTTATCGTTCCAAACAAACGATAAGAAAATCATTCAATTGAAACAATTAAATTATCATTTCAAAAGAACGATAAAAAGATTGTTCAATTGGAATGATAAAATTATTGTTTTATATAAACGATAAAAGAATTGTTCATTTAGAATGATTGAAGTTATCATTCTAAACAAATGATAAGAAAATCGTTTAATTGGAACGATAAAAGGATCGTTCAATTAAAATGATGAAATTATCATTCCAAATGAACAATAAAAGAATTATTCGATTAGAACAATCTGAAATTTCAGATTAATTTGAAATTTTCAGTTCAGTTCAGATTTTTACCAGTTTACAGTTCAGTTCAATTTCAGATTGGCCTATAATCTAAACTAAACTGAACTATTTAGAGCATTAATTAAAGTATTCTTCAGAATTTTATTCCATTCTTCATGCAAAGCATATTCTAATTTCTTCATATTTTTTGCAGATCTAGGATGATTTCTAATACATCTTTCCAGCTCTGATTATAAGTGTTTAATTGGATTCAAGTTAGGTAATTGACTTGGCCAATTTTTCAAAATTTTGACTTTTTTGTTTCTATCCATTTTTTAACAATTTTTGCGGTATGAACTGGGGCATTATCATCTTGGAATAAATAATTTCATCTATTAAAATTATTGTTGATTAATGGTAATAAATGTTTCTTAAGTATTTGAATATAATCACTATGGTTCATTTTTCCATCAATCTCCCAATCCTTTTTCAGAAAAACAATCTTACATCATTATGCTTCTACCACCATGTTTTATTGAAGGAACCATATTGCTAATATTGAATCTTATTCTAAGAATTCTCTAAATACGTCCTAAACCATCATTTTTAAATATTGTAAAGTGACTTTCATTGCTTCAAATAACTGACTTCCATTTATTAATAGACTAATCTTTTTTTTTAAATATACCAGTTTAATTGATTTTCTCTTTGTTTATTATTAAGAAAAGGTTTAAATGCTAGAATATAAGAAAAAATATTAAGTTCATGTAAATTTCTTCTTATAGTTTAAGTGAAAACTTGCATTTCAGTTTTCTTCTGAAATTTGTTCTTTATTTGTTCAGCTAACTGATAATTATTTTTTTAATAATATTTTTTAATATTTTTTAATGTTCATTACAGTTAACTCTTGATATAGCGAACTCTTGATATAACGAATTTTTTGAACAAATATAATAAAAATACTCTTGTTATAGCGAATTGGCCAATCAAATCTCTTAAAATCTTCACTATAGCCTTATAGCGAAGTTGAGGTCTAGGACATAGAGTTCGTTATAACAAGAGTTGACTGTATTTAAAAGTTTTGGGTAGCCACTTCATGGTTGTGTTTTAAGATTTTTTTTTTCACAATAAAGTTGAATAGTTCAGTAACTGTGGTTTAAGTAAAACTAAGTATTTTAATAATATATGCTTTTGTAGTATCACCCTTAAAAAGCCAATAATTTGGTTGTATTCAGCCTTAGTTAAATCAGTTATAATGTAAAGTAATACAAGTTTTAATTTTGTTAATCACGTTTTAAATTCATTTATAAAAAAAGTAATGTTTATATCATTGTTTACATGGATCATAAGCTATCATATGTTAAAATTTCAGCCTAAATTATTATATAAATTTCTGAGAAACACATTAAAATATATGATTCATGCATTTTTGTCTAGGTAATATATATATAATTATAAATATTAAATAGTATACTTTATCTCTAATCTGATAATCTATACCTATATATTTAATTATAATATTTCTTTAGTTTTTGTTATTATTATAATATATTTTATTATATATCTTATTATTATTATTGTAATTGTTATAAATAATTAATAATATTGTTTAATGGTCTATGATAAATTTTGTGTAATAATAAAATGTTGCATTTAAAGATTTATTGATAATACTGCATGATATTTATATAATAACCCAAAGAGTTTATATTTAATTATTCTTTATTATACAGTATAATATGCAAATAATATTGAAGTTAAATAAATGTCTTATTCTTTTTGATATTATTCTGCATATTTACTAAAATAGTACATAAAGTTTAATTAAAATGTTCAGTCTAAATATGGGTATCGAAACCTCTGGGAGCATTTCCGAAAGTTTCAGGTTTCAGTATATACGAATCAAAACTTGATCCATAACCAAAACTTCTACCGAATCCCGAAACCATTTCTGATATCTGAAACATATTCTGATTTTCCGAAATTTATTCCATAACCCTAAACTTCTACCAAATCCTGAAACTAAATTTTATTATAAATGATCGCTATACAAGATAC
>CAJVPQ010000427.1:0-28432 GCA_910591825.1 Funneliformis caledonium
CTTCCAAGTAAAAATTTTGAAGGTGTTGATAATTTTCACTCACATAACAAGCCATTTGAAACCAAGAATTCCAACGAATAGCAACAAAAAGAGGAACATTAGTTGGATTTGGTATACCATTTCGTAATAAAAAATAATTTTTACGGGAGTTGACTGTACCGTATAAAAGCTAAATTGGGAAAAGAGTTTAAATTTTTCTAAAATAGGTAATATCGGAGATTCCCCCGTTTTTTTTGATTTTATACAATTTTACACAATGAAAATCACTTGCCAAATTTATATATGGGTATCCATATACTGTATATGATATATGAAATAAGTATGCAAACATAAATTTATTTATTTGAATCCAAAATTCTGCCAAAAAACATTATCATTATGGAGAATAATAGTCAAACGTTAAATCATGGTAGTAACCATAGTTTACCACCAACTTCAATTAACAAATCTTCGGTTATAATCAAAGGCAGTGCACCAAATTCACCTTCAATTGAACCAACAAGATCTATAGTAGTTCCATCAAATTTGAATATAAATTTACCAACTTTCAATAATTCAACCGCCATCGCTAATACAAATATGACAACCTCAAAAGATTCAGTAATAACAATAGATAGATCGAATAATGTAGCAAATTTCTTAACAGAAAAAGAACCAAAAAATAGCGGATCATCTGTTCATACTTCCTGGGAAAATATATTTAAAAATCTTTATTATATATTAGCATGGTATTTTTTTAGTACTGCGCTATCATTTTATAACAAGAATTTGATGGGAAAAGAATATTTTAATTTAAAATTACCTTTACTTATAAGCGCTATGCATACCGGAATGCATGCTTTAATTACCATGATATTGATGAGTGGTAATTTACCTATTATATATAAAAAACCCGAAGGTAAATCTGTTTCAATTTCTTCTTATTTTACTCGCGTGGTAAGTAAATTTTACTTGAATTCTTCATTGCAACGTTTCAAGATAGGAGGTGATTTCCTTTCGGTATAAATTCAAGTAATTGTATTAATTAGGTTCCTTGTGCCGTAGCAGCAGCATTAGAAATATGCATGGCAAATGCATCACTTATATTTATCACACTAAGCTTTTACACCATGGTAAGTCTTTAATCGAAATTTCTCTTACTCAAAAAAGAATTTCTCACTTTATTAAATAATTCCTTCTTTTTTGATTTAGGTTAAATCATCTACACCGATATGGGTATTAATATTCGCATTTGCGTTTGGGTTAGAACAACCAAAATTAATACTAATTATCATAATAACAGTAATCAGTGTTGGAGTTTTATTAACAGTAGAAGGAGAAACGAAATTTAATTTGACAGGATTTCTTTTGGTATTAGGAGCGGCAATAATAAGTGGATTAAGATGGACATTAACACAAATGCTTTTACAAAAAGAAGAAGGAATGAATAATCCAGTTGCAACGTTATACTACCTATCTCCAATAATGTTTATTATGATGAGTATATTATCATTAATATTTGAACAACCTTTTCAAGTTTTTAACACTTCAAAACATTTTGAAAATGTTACTAGAGGATTACAAACTTTTGGATTGATGTTGATGGGGGGTTTACTGGCTTTTTGTATGACCATCGCCGAATTTGCCCTTATTAAAAATACCAGTACCGTCACTCTATCTGTTGCCGGGATTAGTAAAGAAGTCGTTGTTATCACTCTATCTGTATTAATTTACCACGACGAATTAACTCCAATCAATTTACTTGGGTGAGTGGATCTATCCTTAAAGATGGTGGTGAATTTTGAAAGTGATGGTGAAAACTTACTAAGCATTCATTTCATTTCATTTTTTTTTTTTTTTTTAGGCTGTTTGTTTCTATTACTGGAATTATAGGATACAATTATTATAAAATCAATAAACCTAGTAACGATAAGAAAGGTCGTTACCAGGCTTTACCTTCTCAAAAAAATAATTCATTGGATTAAAGAAGCTTTATTATCAATAAAGATTAATAATATAATAATAAAGGGTTCATTATATCAAATATACCAGACTTCACTATCAGTTCTGTCATAATTAAAAAGCTTTTCAATGGTTTCATCTTCCCAAGTAAAACCAGAAGCATTTCTATGCCCCCCTCCACCAAATACTTTAGCAATTTTTGATACATCAGCCTTTTCATCTATACTTCTTAGACTTACATTATATCTTTTCTCTTTAGCATCATAATACCATACCAATCCAAAGTCTGCTTCTTCTTTTCTGGCTAATGCATTTCCTAATTCTGATTGGAGTGTGATACTATTTAACATAAATACTGTAAAGGTTTTGGGAGGGGATCGATCTACTGAGAGTGTTATTTGACGTTTTGCCGCGTGTCTTTCCACTAATTGGTTTACTAATGCGTCCGTATATCCCAATATATGTGTACCGCCTTCTTTTGCTTTTTCTATCAAACTCTTTTCAGATAAATTTTTTTTTTTTAAAAAAAAAAGAACGAAAGGTTGGTAAAGGGTATGAATGGATTAATTTTAACTTTATAGTTCCCTTCTTGTACAAACCTCATCTTTAATATATTGATCATAAGCTTCAAATTCGTGTGGTACATTATTCCAAAATGTAGTAAATTCTTTAGATTTAGGTAACGCAAATCTCCACAAGTCCTAATTAAAAGTAAAAGATGATAGCGTTTTTTTTTTTTTAATTAAACATCATTTAAAATCTTTAACGTTCAATCGTTATTATTTACCCTATCTTCGATATAACGAATTAGTAAAGGAACTTCTTTGTCAGGCCAAAAGAATTCCCATGCTAACCTAGCTCCACTTTTATTCATATCGAAATAATAATTTTTTTCATTTTCATTTCCTTGACCGATTAACCTGTCTTTTGCTGAAACATGATGATCAACTACAACCACCAATTCCGCTTTTTTCTCAATTTCATTAAGAATCTCATTTTTATATGCGAAATCAAATAATCCAACACGTTTCCCTTGGATTTCCGTATCAGATGGTGGTGGTGTATCATGTGCTGCCGCAAAATATGTTGCGTTTGTACCAAATCGAGTCCATGCCGAATATGCTGCTCCAAATCCATCAGCTGTCGTTATATTAAAAAGCGAATAAAAGAGTGAATTAAATAAATTATGAACATTCTTTTTTTAAGGGGAGGGAAAAAAAAAATTATGTTATTATCTTACGGCAGTTCTTATGATATATAATAAAATTCAAATTTCCAGGATCAATATGTGACAAAATTTTTCTTGAATTATCCTAAAAATAAACGTAAACAGATAAATATGTATGTATTCAAGTTCAATAATTTATCCTTTCTACCCGTTCCAGCCTCAAAATTCAAAAAATGTATAAACTGGAATTTACCATTGGGGAAGCCATTTTATGAAGTAAAGATTTCTTAAACGAAAAACCACTAAACAATGAATGAAATCGATAACCTCCTCTATTTATCAACATCTTTTGCACTTGATAAAACTGCATTGCTAAAAAATGTGACAGGTTACACCGAATAAACTGTTGAATGTATGTGGCGCAGCTTAACATTTGTGGCGCGACAATTCAATTGAACGCGCCAGAAAAAAAAGATATTTAAACAAGAAAATAGGGTACATATTTCTATATATGAAATTTTCCAAAGACATGCATTTATTGTATTAATAATGATTTAAGCATTACCGATAAGGTTTAACTTCTCAAATATGAAAGGAAGAAATTGATGATAAATGGCTTGATATTTATATAATTTTGAATATAAATGCAGGATTTTATTTTTGTAACTGTTAAAATAAAGAAATTATTCGAGATATATAATATAAATGCATATTCTGATATTTTTGATAAATTAAATTATTTATTAAATTCAACTCGTTTTTTTCATGATCCAAAATTTGATCAAGGATTTAAATGATTTAAAATAAAGCCTAAATAAAGAAATGATTGTTATATAGCATATTTTAATATATTCTTTTTTCAAAGAAAGATTTACTGAGAATCTAAATTTAGAACTTTCTGATTCCATTTTATGACATTTGACAGATTTAACACAAATCATAAAATCACTTATCTACCTGTCAATTCATTCCTCTATATGAATAATGCAAAGTTTAATGAGAAACTTTAGCTGCTTGTTCTCCCAATTCAAGTTTGCATTCTTCTAAAATCAAAGTTTGTTTTTCTTTTTCAATTTTATCACTTTCATACTTATTAATTTGCTTTAACAAATCAGATGATTTTACAGTTTATTCATGTTTTTAAATTTTAAAAAAAGTGTGAATATGCATAAATTATAGATATTTGCTAAACTTCTTCAAAATAATTCATCATACACTTTTTATATTTTAATATGATGATAAAATATCATTTTATAAGAACAATAAAAGAATAGTTTAATTAAAATAATTAAAATATTATTTTAAAAAAAATAATAAATATCATTTCAAAAGAATGATAAAAGTTATTTGATTAAAATGATAAAAAAATCATTCTAAAAAATGATCTAAGAATTGTTTAACTAAAATAATAAAATATAATTTTAAAAGAATGATCAAAGAATTATTTAATTGTAACAATTTGAAATATATTATTCTAACTAAATAATACAAATATTATTCAATTAAAATCATTTAAATTATTATTTCAATTAAATAATACAAATATCATTTAATTAAAATGATAAAATTATCATTCTAATTATATAATATAAATTTCATTTAATTAAAATAAATAATTTTTACTTTATAATCTAAAAATATCTTTAAAAGAGTATTGTATAATTTAAATTTACTTACAAAAAATAATAAAAAATATTTAAAGAATTTTTTTCAAATATTTTATTAAAATAAAAGATAAAAAAATGAAATATTATAATTAATAGAAAATAAATTAGAGAATAAATAAATTAGAGAGTATTAAATAATATGATAATAAATTTGAAAATATATTTATAAATTTTATTAAATAGCTATTAAAATAATATTAATAAATGCTATCTATATTTTTTAAACTTTGACCTATTTCTTGTTTGAAAAATTCATTAAAAATTCAAAATTAAAAAAATATAACAAAATTATTGAAGTTTAAAATACAAATTTATAAATTTTATATTTTAAAAAATTAGATATAAAGTGTATTAATTTAGAATTTATTAAGAATGATAAAGATTTTAAATAAGTTTTATCTTATTTAAAAATTATATCAATAAAAAACTCTTTTATTTAAAGTAAAAATCAGTTATATCTTATTTTTTAATTTTTTAATAAGATATATAATAAAAAAAAATAAATATTAAATAATTTTTAAATAAAAATTTTCTAAAAAATAAAACAATTTTAATATCCAAATATAGTTAACATCAAAAAATTATAAGTCTTCTGTGAAATAAATATATTTATAAATAATTTTAAAAATATTTGTAAAGTAATGATTATATATAAGATTATTAAAGAGATTTTGCAGATTATTAAATAAAAAAAAGTAAAAATTATATTAGAATCTTATTAAAAAATCTACAAAATTAAAGAAAAAGTAAAATTATATTAAAACTTATAAAAATAGTAAAACTATATCAAACTTTAATAAAAAATTAAAATTCATTAAAAACTATTTATTTAAAATTATAAGAAGTAATTAAATTTATAAAAAGATCATTATATAAAGTTATTAGTAAAGTTTTGATTAATTTGAATATTTACAATTTAAATTAATGCAGTTTAATTTTTAGATTGTAATAAAGTTAATCTAAAATTTTAGTTCAGTTTAGATTATAATTCTAAAAAATTTAGATTATTTTAAAAATTTTAGTTAAAATAAAAGATATTGTTTTAATTAAATAATAAAATCATTATTCTAATTGAATAATATTTTTATTATTTAATTAAAATAAATAAATATAATTATTTTAATTTAATAATAAAAATATTATTCAATTAATATATTATTTTAGTTTAACAATATATTTTGTTTTATTTATATAAACTAAATTTTTAGATTATTTTAAAATTTTTAGTCAGTTTAAATATTTAATAGTTAACAGTTCAGATTAACATTTTTAAAATTTATAATTCAAATTAAACTGAAATATTTAGAATTTAAATTACTAGAAGAAAGTTAAATTAATATTAATGTATAAATATTAAAAGATATTTAAATTAAATCAAATAAATATAATTAAATATATTAATATATTAATTAAAGAAAAAAACTTAGAAAATAATTAATAAATTTACTAATATATTTAAATATAAATATTAAAATTATTTTATTAAAATAAAATTATAAAATTATTGTTATAAAATATTTATAATACTAAAAATATATTATAATATCATAAACTTATATATAAAATAATAATATTTAATATTATAAATATTATTTTATATTAATTAATAATTATTTCATTTTTAATTTCAACTATTATTAAAAAAATATATAAAAGAAAATAATAAAAGATAATATTTATTTAACTTAAATATAACATTTAATATTTATTAAAATACTTATTAATACAAATATTAGATATATTATTGTTAATATACAGATTAGGTCATACTCTATTATTTTTTTCGTTTTTACTATTAATACTATTAATCTGGAAATTAGAAAATTTTTTATACTAAAAATGTTATTTGTCACCCTTTTATGTTACACATAGTATTCAAATAAGCAATTCTCTAAGTAATTTGTATTTATTGTTATTAAATCTAATACTAAACTTTTAATATAATCCCATTATTTATAATGCATTAATGCATAAACTAATCCAATTAAATTTTAGCCTGGGAATCTATTCCAGGTACCCGCGGAAAATGTATTAACTCTTATCTTATGAACTTCCATCTATTATCATTACCTTATCTCTCTTTGATCCTAAAAAAATCAGGTAATTTGGGTAAAATCGGAAATATCCAATAAAATTTCTGGTATAAATAATCATCAACCTTTGGACTTCAATTATTCGAAGAATATCCTTATTTTTATTTTTTAATTCCATGATGTCTTCGACTTCAAAACAAAATGCCTTAAAACAGTCAAATGCAACTGACTCGTTAATCCCTTTCTCCATTCTACCTAGTCCTTTTAATACAGTTTTAGTGATTAGTTCCTTACAACATCAACAGGCTGTTCAAAGGGTCGCTGAACTCGACCAAGAAGTAAAAAAAACTGGTGGTATGTTAAAGATTTGGACATTAACGTGTTTTTTTATTCAACCTTTTTAAAATTTTTAATATAAAATTTATTCAAAGCTTTTTTTTTCCTTTAATCTAGTGAACTTTCCGTTGAATCCAACGGTGACAAAAGAAGAAAAGGTCGTATATTCAAACCTTATGGCAGACTTAATTCCATTATATGCTAAATTCAATCGATTAATTCCATTGCATTACATTATTTATAAGAATAATGATACAGCAACACGGAATTTTATAGCCATGGTAATTCGATAGTTTTTTTTTTTTTTTTTTTTTTTACCGAATCAAACGATGAAATCACCTTTTATTATACGTCCGCCATTTTTATTTTTATTATTATTATTTCATAATAGAAATATCTTATTCAACAACAATTCATAGCACTGCCTGACGAACAATATTTCTTAACGGTTGATCAATTACAAAGACATAAAGATTTACTTCAAGAACTTGAAAAATATGAACACGCAGTAGAAAAATTACAAAAATCTGGGGGATATACTGCGTGTAGCATTCAATTTCATTCAAAACAAGGCTCATCATCTCATAAAAATCTATCAAATGAAGCATCCGATACTGAATATTCACTCCCTCCGTTGAAATCCGGCGCTAGAACTCTGGCCAAATTTTTATCATTAGTTGAAGATGATTCTTTGGATGATCTTTCAAATCGTGTAGGGGATTTATTAACATCAACTAAGAACAATGTTCATCAATCTGATATTTTAAACGGCAATCAATTTTCACCAAATACAGACAATGAAGTTAGCAAATGGAAAGGAGAGTTTGCTTTATCAAAGACCAAACGGCAAACTAATCACGATTTCGTTGCACCAAAAAATGAATTTGACAAAAAACGCGATAAAACAATAATTACTTATGCTAATGACTCAGCTCGGTCTCTTGGTGGTTATGGAAGACAGTATTGAATCAATTTTTCATTATAATATCATAATAATTATTAATTGTTGATGTGTTTGATGTTCCTTTGCATGTATTACACATTTCTTGGAGAAAATTTTATTTAATAATTTTTATCATAGGAATTTCATTCATTTAAAAACTCTAAAAAAAAAATTTTTTTACTATTATGGGTCTTTTTTTAAGATTTTTCCGTAGTATTTGTTTTGATATTATAAAATAACAAATTGTCATTAACTCCCCACCATTGTACAAAAGGAGATATGAACTAGATTTATTTAAGGTAAGATTAAAGCATAGGTGTTATCATAAATCCTTTACCATGTGGTCGGTCATATAAATAATGCGGGTATGTTTCGGGGTGACCAAATTTGTGACAGTCGTATGATTGCTAATCCGATTTGCGACATTTCTTCTAGTTTAAAAAAGTGGATTGACTGCGCATCTATGATATTCGGGATTTCGATCATCAGCGACTGATCATTGGTCAATAAGAAATACATAAATAATGACATAAATTACATAAACAAATCCATTTTCTTCTTTTAACGTAATTTAAACGTAAAATATATTGTTTATTTTTTTTGTAAGAAAAAAAAAAATGCCTCGAGAAAAAAGCGGTAGAAAGATGGTTCAACGAAAGTTGTCTGAAATGTTCTCTTCCGCTAAAAGGGAGAAAGACTCTATTGAAAAAGATAAACCAAAAAAGAAAATTAAACAAACTGTTGAAAAAAGTGAAAGAAAGGGAGAACAATCTATAATCGTTAATGAAGAAGAACGACGCGACCTGATTATTGAAGAAAATAGTCCTATATCATCACTTAAGGTTTCTAATGCAGCTTCTGCTGGGCAAAAAACTCGTACTAAAACATCATCAAGTCGTCCAAGAATATTGGATGAATCTGATGATGAAATATTTGAGGATTATAACGATGTTGAAGATTTCGTAGATGAAAACGATATTGTTCCACTTGAAGTTTCACTCCCTGATGTTACAAGTGAACCAGAACAATCACCAAGAGGTGATATGGATATTCGAACAAAGCTTAGTAAGGCCCATCAAAATCAATCGAGCTGATTTAGGTTGATTTAGGTCGGTAAATCGAATACTAAATGTGTGTATATATATATTTTTTTTAGCATTTCATGATGAGGACTTTACACCGATAGATAAACTGCTTCACGCGTTTGACCTGAATTATCAATTCGGTCCTTGTGTTGGATTAACAAGATTAGCTCGTTGGGAGAGAGCTCATAGACTTGGATTAAACCCACCTAAAGAAGTTATTGATACTTTAACTTCTGAAGCTATAAAACAAAATCCAAAACTTAACGAATCTGTCTTTTTTGGAAGGGTTTGATTTAAAAAAAAAATTCCTCATAGATTATAGATATTTCCGATATAAGAAATCATCTATAACAAAGCAAATACTTGTCATATAATATTATTATAAACCACGATATTTTTAATAAAAGAATTTTTTGTTCATATTAATTTTTATTGATTTAACAACATGGATAAAATTTTCCTTTTCTAACAATAAAGTATTAAAATTTTTTTTTTCTTTCTACCTTCGCTCCCGTTTTCTCTCGTTATACAGACATTTTCATTTTGATTTGAGCATGTGGTTTATAATCAGTAATAATGAAATCACTAAATCTAAAATCATCTATATTATTGATTTCACGTTTAAATTCTAAACAAGGAAAAGGTTTTGGTTCACGTTCAATTTGAATCTTTAAAGCATCTATATGATCGGTATAAATATGAGCATCACCCATCGTATGAATAAATTCTCCAGGACTACAACCGGTTACATGAGCAATCATACGAGTTAATATGGCGTAACTAGCAATGTTAAAGGGCACACCAAGACCCATGTCACATGATCTTTGATAAAGAAGGCATGATAGGCTTCGTGTATTCATCCTCGATGATACGTAGAATTGACAAAACATATGACATGGTGGTAATGCCATTTTCTTCATATCTATAAATCAATAATTCGTTATATAATTTTTTTTATTAAAAAGAACAAAAAAAAAAAAAAAATGTAGTATATATATTTATTTATTATTTACCAGCTGGATTCCAAGCACTCAAGATTATTCGTCTATCATTTGGACTATTTTTGATTTTATCAATAACTTCTTGAAGTTGATCAACACCTTTACCTGTATAATCAGTGTCACAAGAATCATATTCGGCACCAAAATGTCTCCACTGAAATCCGTAAACAGGTCCCAAATCACCTTCGTTTCTATGTGTCAATCCAATTTTATCCAAATATTCGCGAGAGCCATTACCATCCCAAATATGAATCCCCTTTTCAGTTAAATGTTTACTATTAGTATCACCTTTGATGAACCATAATAATTCTTCTATAACTGCACGCGTAAAAACGCGTTTTGTTGTTAACAAGGGTAGAACATTATCACGTAGAGAAAATCGCAATTGTGGTGGTGCAAATATTGATAAAGTTCCTGTTCCCGTACGATCTTCTCTATGTTCTCCATATTCCATTATATGTCTAATAAGATTAAGGTATTGATATTCTTCGTGTATTTGTGGAGCTGGTTTTAAAAATGGTACCGTTGTTGGTGGTAATGGGTTTGAGGACATACCAGGTACTGTCTCCCATTCTTTCACGACTTGTGATTTATCTGAGACATTTTCGTTTGCAACTACCATATTAAAAAATAAAAAATAGGAAAGTTTTGAATAGTTTTTTTTTTCGATTTTTCATTGTTGATTTTATAATCAATTTTTTTTTTTGTATTACATACCCCAACAGCAGAGTCTCATAAATATTTGTCGTATTATCGCCTTTTACGGCTAGATATAAAATATTGTTATCTAAAGAAACTTAACTAGCGCGTTCAACATAATCATATATAAATTTAATGATGCTATTTGCCAAATAAAAGTAATATTTACAATAGATCAAATTTATATAAGAGAACTTGATTTTTTTATTATATAAATTTTTTTGACTTTAACTAATTTAATTGAAAAAGAAAAACTAATCAATGTTTTGAGAAATGATATTTCATATCGTTGTATAGTATAAGAATTATTAATAATATAATTAATCAAAACTATGAATAACTATTTAGCTATCTAAAAATAATATAGGTAATGATTGTGAAAAACAAACTATATTACTGCTAAAATAATTGTAAATAACTCTATTCGGGTTGAAAAAAAAGAAAATAATATTGATGTATTAAATGAATCATATATAGACTGTAATAAGTTTAATAAATAATATTCTAAGATAAGTTGATAAGAAATCTATCAGTATAGAAGTTAGGAGCAGATGTGTTAATAAGTAAGTTTGTAATATAAATGAAATCTGCTTGTTATTAATATACCTGTTGAATAAGTTGCTATTTATTAATAATTAAGAGGATAATTATTGAGATTTGTTTATATGTTTTTTGTTAATAGGTATTTAAAAGAAGTAAAGTAATACTTTAGAAATTTTTTTATGATATGAAAACCTTTTATAAGATAAGTAAAACTTGAAAGTTTAATAATTACATTATTTATATTAAATTTTAAATATAAATAATTAAAAGAAAATTTTAAGAGTTTTTCTAATTTGTAAATAAGTAAAATTAAAAATTAAATCTTAGATTTATCAGAAATTTTGCCAATAAGTTTTCCATTTATTGGTTTTTTAAAAAATTATCAGAAAAATTTTCTGATTCTATAAAAAATTTTGATTCTTAAATTTTTTTTAAAAAAAAAATAAACATGATTTTTATATTTAATCAAAATATTATATTTATGTTATTTAATTTTATACTAATTTGTAAAATTATATTCTATTAAATTTACATTATATAAATTAATTACAATTAACATATACTGTATAATATATTATTATTGACTGATTACAAATATCAGTCTTAATCAAATTTTGTTTAAAAAATTCTCTTTTATAATTTAAACTAGAAAATTGTATAGAATAATATATCTAATTAAAATAAGAATATAAGGATACAAGTGGGATATCACTATTTAATATAATTATATTAAATGGTGGTATCCCACTTGTCCTAGATTATATTACCACCATATGATCTAAATACCACTGTATAATCTAATTACCACCATATAATCTGAATACCACCATATGATCTAAATACCACTATATAATCTGAGTACCACCATATGATCTAAATAATATAATTTAATTACCACCATATAATCTAAATAATATAATCTAATTATCACCATATAATCTATTTTTTTCGCATATCAGGTATCTTTTTTATACTCTAGCTATCTTTTTAAATCTTTCTTGATATCTATATTTTTTACCACCATATAATCTAACTACCACCCACCATTTAACCTAACTACCACTATATAATCTAAATATCACGCTTTTCTTCTTATTTCTGAGTTGTTTACATGCTAAATTCTATAATAGAGTTGTTAGTCTACTGTAGCTGTTTAGATATCTGGTTTTATGTTGAGAATGCTGACCTCTTGCACCTGGTTGGATACTGGATTCTATATTAAAATGCTTACCCTTTACGCCTATTTTGTTGTCTTTCTAGATAACAAAATGTGGTAAAAAAAATATGGTGTCAGGCGGCGTAGTAAATTCGTGGTTAATTTCAGCTGACACTATGCCATAATTTTAGCTGATCTTTAAGACACGTGATTTGAAAATCCAACTCAGCGCTATGATAGTGCCATGGTAGTGATCTAGAACTGTCATAGAATTGGTGAAAAACTGGCAAGGTGCTAGTGTAGTTCTATTAATTCACCAGTTTCAGACCACTTATATGTCAGCTTAGATACTGAGTTATTGTGTTCCAATTTCGACCAAAATTATGGAATAGTACTGACCGAAATTAAGTGAAAATTTTTCTTGGCAAAACAGTTCTCTCAGAGAAATATCAGCCAAAATTAAGCGAAAATTTTCTGCGCCTTGAGTTTCAAGTACTTTCCCATTACCTTCTCAACACTTTTGAGAAATATTTAGGGTTCAGTCTAGTAAATCAGTTGGTTGGAGGTTTGGAGATGTCCATTTGATTGTCAGATGAGGCATGAAGTGTTGAATTTGCAATCCATCTATTTGCCGAAGATGTATCGCAATCTATTCACTCACTTTTTGATTGCTAGGTGAGACACGAAGTGTTGATGTTATGCTATTCTTGCAATCCTACCTTTCGTGACCTTTTTGATTGCTGAGGATGAGGCATGAAATGCCAAATTAGTTCAGGCTATATTGCTTTCATACCTTTTTTCGTGTATTCTCCTGAATCTTTCTGCCTTCCCGATCTCTTTCCTGCCTATCAGCGGTAGTATCCAAAAGCATAATTTCTTATTTTATTTCTATATAATTCTACCTTTGAATACTACCAAATTTATACCCTAGTTTTTACTCCTGTCTTCCTAGAATTCTTTTTCGTATAGTTGCTATTTTGGGGTATCCCTATGTATGATTACTTTGGGTTATTATTGCATTAATTACTTTTGGATACTAACACATCGACTACTTTTGGATACTACCACTGACCCAGTATTTTGCCAACAAGTGTATTCACTTAAAATTATATAAAATTTTTATTTTAAAGATTTGGGAAACTTACATATATTTTATACTTAGTATTTCTATATATTGTATTATGTTACTTGCGCAAAAAAATGGCTTAAAAATATATAAAAACTTTACAATAAACTTTCTAGGTATTTCAATGATCCGTCTAAAGCAGATATAGACGAAATCATTGAATTATATAGATAAGTACTCTTAGCTGAAATTGCTACACTTCCACTAGAATACTTATAATATTATTTATATATTTTTTTTTTATGCAACAATACTGGCTAACTTCAATTCCTATCTTCGAACTTCTGACCTCTGATCATATAACCCAGTCTCAGATATGCCTGGAGGTGTAAATTGCTAGTCTGAATGTATCAGTCACTTTTTTCCCATGAATTTCATATTTTTTTTCTGACTACAAACCATATAATTGCAATAAGTAATAAGGTAAGTATGGAATATATTAACATAAGTGACATTAAGGAGTCTGCAACAATAGGAATAGTTGGTGTTAGAGGTATTGTTTAGGATGATAATACTGTTTCTGTGCCACCTGATTGCTTCGCAACCCCTTCCCTTAAAATAAATTTTTCAGAATGTGCTGGTCGACTATGAACAGATTGATTAAGTAGGATAACTGCCTGATTTCTCAAAACTATCTCATCCTGGGGTAATAGTTCTTGCAAGTTTCTAATATATGTTTTCTAGCAAAACTTTTATCGAATTCTATAACCTTATCTTCAAGATCGTGCTTATAAATAAGGGATCTTAAATCATCACTGAGCCAACCTGGTAGTTTTTGCAATGAATCATTTATAGGCGGGGATGGAGGATCTACTTCATTATCCTTTTTTGACACTAACTCTCGAAGACGAGAATTTCCTCTATTAAATTTAATCGTGTTGAAGACAAAGCATCTCTTTTTCAACTGATTATCTCATGTGTCGCTTCTATCCCTTTTTCCATGCATTCTATTTTATGTTTTTTTGAATTAAAATTCTCCTTTACCTATTCTAATTCAAGCCTGAGAGAATCAATCTCTTTGGATTCGAATGAGTTTATTTAGGCTGGCTCCTCTATCATCCCTCCCACTACATTCGAATCATAAAATACTAGATCCAGTTTTAAGTCCTCTAACTTATCTTTCAATTTAACTACCTTAGTTTTGAGAGAAAGAATCTTGATCTTGTTAGCGGACGAAGCTTTTAGGCCAAAGTTGTTTCTCTTTTCAGAGTTTTAATATTTGATTTAAACGATTTGATTTTGGCAGTATATTTGGCTTCAAGTTCATGTTGACTCTCAGAATGAAACTTCTGTTCAGAAATAAGTTGGGATCTAACTTTAGCGCTAGACATATTTAACTGACTAATCTTATTTCTAATATCCTCCTCTCGCTCTGAATACTCCAAATTTTCAGCCTGTAACTTTTCATTGAAATCGATAATTTCAGAGTTAGAATCGATAGCAGTTCTTAATTTTTTTTCGAGCTCTTGCTCATATGTACTACTCAGCTGATATTCTCTATCTTTTATATCCTTCAATGTATGCATATTGGACATAATCTTGGCATGGTTATATAGCAGGAAAAAAAATGCGCATAACTAAATTTCATCCATAAGGCATCTTTTATTTTTTCTTGTCAAAATAAAAAATCAAATATCCTTTATTGAAAAACATCAGTTTTCATCAGTTTTCATCATTTTTTATCAGTTTTCATTGTTTTTTATTGTTTAAAAACTATAAATATTGGTTTTTATCATTCAAAAAAGATAAATATTATTTTTTATCATTTTAAAATATTGTTAGAAAATACTGAAGGAATTATGCCTAGCCAATTTTTAAAAATTCATTATCGACGAGATGTTAGTGTTTTAACGCCTGAGCAGATCGAAAAAATTAGATGTCTTAAAAATAAGGTTCCTGCATATATGATAGTAAGGAACTACCATATCAATAAAGATCGCGTCTCTGATATATGAGACGATTATGAATGTCTGCAACAGAGTGGGAAATATGTATTAGCAGATATATTACTGGAGCCATCTAACCATGATGATATAGTTTACTTTAAGAATGATCCTTTAGATCCTCCAAATATTTCCTCAGAGAATCACAGTGAATGTGACATTATTTCTAATAGCAAGAAAAAAAAGACTGAAGGAAAGAAGTCGAAGTCTAAGTTTACGTTAGCTTTGCCAGCATCATCTATTGAGACTCAGCCAATCCCAGCTTCAAAAAAGGATACAAATAATATGAATGCATTGTATGAGAAGATGGTTGAAAAAGGCACAAAAATTTTAGATGAAAAAAAGAAGCGTTATTCTGAAAATAACTCGCCTATTCCCTAAGAAGACTTTTGCAAAACACATTAATTTCCGCATTGAACTTGAGAGTATTGAAAAGCTTCTTCTCAAGTTCTTTTATACGAATTACCATATTTTCATAGTTTATGCATTTTTTTAATACATTATCATCCTCACTTAAGTTTTGCGAGTTTTGGAAGTCCTGGAAGTCCTGAGAATTCTGCAAAATACAATCTGAGGTTGAAAAATCATCACATTCAGGAGTAATATTTACGCAATTCACCTCGAGCTTGTTCTTGACCTTATGCATATTAATTGGGATAAAAAATTCCTTACCATTATACTCTAGTCTCAATTTCTGCTTTGATGCAAGTAAATCATAATTATATTTATCGAGAAGTGTGTTGGGTAAGATCAGCATTGGTTTAGGATACTTAACTACAGTAAAATCAGTATATATAGTACATCCGGAAGCAAAATTTACTGGAACATTTCTAACAATTTCAAACGACTCTGTGGAAGTAGTAGCAATATCTCTGAGATTATGTTTTCTTTGTATCAATTACTAGCTTTGATCATTTAGATATATTCTCAGACATAATCAGAAAATTAGCATTAGAATCAACTGTATCCGCTGGAATCACTAGATGCTTAATTTTACATTTAACAGTAACAACATCTGTAGCAGGTTCTTTTCTTTGGATAAAGTCTATCTCATCATCCTCAGAATCGGCTGGTATTTTAGAATCGCCATTTTGCGAGTGAAGAAGGGTTGTAATAGTACCAAACTTTTCATTAAGCACTTTCTCAATAATTTTCTCAATAATTTTTTCTAGGTGAGATTGGTCGTTCTGTGACAGGGACTTTAAACTTTGCTTTTCCTTCTTAGAGATAGGAATCAATGCTAAAGAAGGAGTTTTTATATCTTTTACCTTATGAAATTTGCAAGTCTTTGATTTCTTCTTCCGTGAGGAAGTAATAGTGCTATGCGATCCCTTTGGGACCTACTCTTTCTTCACTTTTTTTATCCGAGATATATTAATATTAATTTCAGCATCGGCCTTAGCCTCAAATTCTGATTCAGAAGAAGAACTCTTAGAGCTAGAAGAACTATCCTCAGACTCCGATGAAGAAGTATCATTATCAGAAGAATCTGAATCTGATTGTTTGTCTACTCTAGCTGTATGGACTCGATCACTTTTGGATTTTTTCTTCTTCTTAGACTTATTTTTTGATTTCTTTTTCTTTGTTTTAGAAGTTTTACAGATAGGTTTACAGCCACTTTTATGTAACTTTTTAACTGCATTAATTTGTTTAAAAAGCTTGACATAGTTAGCATTGACAACACCCAATCTCCTTATTAATTCGTCATTAATATAATTATCTAAAGATATAAGATCTCTTGGTGCATCAGGTGGCATTCTCAAACGCACTGCACGTATATACATCTTTTCTAAGGCCTCATTATTCTGGGATACACTTGAGCCAGTTGAGCTAGTTGCACTTGTAAAGATGCTATTTTGTTATTTAATTTTTCAATCTCAGCTGAAGTAGCTCCTTGAGAATTGATTTTATGTGAGGATTGATGCAGAGTCGTTTCAAGAATTTGCTGGGCACTATATCTCTCAATTTCCTCTAATTTCTTAATTAATACAGGAAGAGGAGTCTCTAAGCCGATTTGTCTTACTTCTATTTAGTTATCAGGCTTAAGACTATGAAAAAATTGCTATTTAACTAATTCATCTTGATTTATAGCAGGAAGTAAAGGGTATGCTAATTTAACCATTCTCTTTAAGTTAGTATAGAATCGCCCTACAGGATTATTACCTTGAACAAGCGACTGAAATTTAACTTTAGATTTTTCAGCAGTAACCATTGGAAAGTCATATAAAAAGGTATGTATCTTCTGTCTAACAAACATTTCAGGAGCTATAACATTACCACCTGCATTAGCATTTGGTGCATTTGGAGCTAAAAATGTTAGACGACCATCCGATATAGACCAGTCCTCTTCCCAAACAGTATGTTCAGATACTATTAGATTGGCAATCGCATTATTATCAGCTGGTACAATATTTCTTGTATGGAGAGCTCCACCTCAAAATTGATTGGCATTAATAGCATGCAATACATTATTATTAGCCAGACCATTGATAGCACTAATATTTGCAAGACCAGTATTATTACTAATGTTTTGCAATTCCCAGTTTCTTTCCCTTTATCTCAGTTTTATACCAATCTTTTGTATAATCTAGTAAACCTGATTCAAAAAGTCCATCAATACAAATTCGGTGTTAATAACTTGCATTCGGATTATGATTAGGGGAAGCTTTACACCATTGATGCAAATCTCTTATATAATCTGCTAGATCTTCACCAGCTAAACCATGAAATTTTGAAGGCGGATATCCTGCCATACCTATATGTTGTATATTAGGTGGATTATTCTGAAGCGCCAAAATTTGTCCCTGCAAATTTAAAATATTCTAGTCTCTTTGCCTAATCACTAGCTGGAAAACAAATTTCTCACGTAGCAATTCACCAATGTAGATTTATTTTCTTGCTATAATAACTAACATCTTATTTACCTAGTTTTGGCCATTGGTCTGCAACTGTCGGGTATTTTGCTAAAGACAGTTAGTATCTCACTGATACAATAGCTGTTTAGCAAATTTTTCTCGCAATAATCTTTGAACACGCCTATCTTTATCCTGATATGAAAATATCTAGTGATGGGATTCTTGTTTCTCATTATTATAGGCCAACATAGCCAAGTCCCACTCTCCTTGAGCATTGTCTCTTTCTTTCACAGTTTTTTTCAACCTGAACTTGAGATTTATCTAATAAACATTGTAACCGTAAATTCTAATTTTCACTATCAATAAACTGATTCCTAAGATTATCTACTCGCTGAATTGAATCATATAATAAGTTCTGATATTGATCACGTTCAGTTGTAATATTTTGCAAAGTAACCCAAATAGTATTTAACGAGCCTCTGATACCATCTATAACATTGGCAGGATTCTGTATAGACGTACTAACTCCCTTAATGTGATTTTTAATTTGATCTAATCCTCTATTAATATTTGCAATAAGACTAGTCATTGCTATATCTAAAGCATTTATTGAGATTTTTTTATCTATGAGAATTTGGATTCTTGTTTTAAGACTCCCAACCTTATTTTGAGCTCTATGATTCGACCATCTTGAATAGACCCAACTTCATCTTTGAATTTTTTATCCTATTGTAAAACCCTAAGCTATTTTCACAAATTAGATATTTCTGATTTAAGTTCCTCTATCTCTTTCTCGTGGGCTATAATACTATTATCCTGAAACGAGATGGTTCTATAACATTGCTCAAGCTCCTTTACAAGGGATCGAATTTTTTTCTCATTACTTTTATTAATAGAAATCTCATCTTGAAGCTCACTACGAAGCTCCTGATTTGTATCTAACAGTTGGGAATATGCTGAATCACATAAAAGTATAGGTATAGTATTTTCAATCTGATTTAAAGAGCTTCATATAATCGTAACCTGAGAATGAATCAACCACAGATTATAATAGATCCTAATGAAGAGCTTCACATAGTATATAGACTTCTGTATTATAATATCCCTGAATTTTGTTCGAATGCTAAGAAATTGCAAAAAAAATGTCAAGATGAAGGATTTTGAAGTTTTTAATTGCAGGATATTGCAAAATGGTTAGAGTATCAATATAGCTATCAAATTTATCAACACCTATTATCTTGTAAAGCTGAGACGAGTTTTTCAAAATTAAGATTCTGAATAAAGTTCATCAATGCGATATATTGCTCCATATCCATGATCAGAATGGTAGGAGGATATTCGTTTGTAGTTTTCTAATTATAGATGTGGCAATACATTTTAAGGATGAACATTCATTAACATCGAGAAATAGCTTAGAAATCTGAAATGCGGTCAAAGAAATATATGAGGATCCTTCTAATCCTCTTATATGACCAGAATTATTAATGACTGATGGTAATGCTTCATTCTGAGGTGCATTTTCACGAGGGATGCAACAATATAATGTCATTATACATGTTATCAACCTTTATAGTTTTGAGAGTTTGGTTTTCATTAAAGCATATAAGAAAATAATAGCACAATTAATATATAAGGTCCAATATGCTATAGAGGGACGATTAACCGATGGGAAGCAATCAAGAATATTTAGGAGAATCCTTAAGAAGTATATTGATTATCTGAATAACAATAAGACTCACCTTATTGGAATGTCATCAACTCATACTATAACTTTAGAAGAAGTTGAATCAAAGCCTTCTAAAAAACCTAAGCGTGCAATCGGAAAAGATGAGGAGATAAAATTACAAAAAGGTACAGCAGTTAGATATCTGTTAAAAGTAGGCAAGTTGGAAGGAGACCATAGACGTAGAGCAACTGACCCGTATTGGAGCTTGCGTGTCTATAGAATAAAAAGAGTTATTATCAGAAGAAATCCACTGCAATCAGTCTTATATTATCTTGAGGGTGAACCCATTGAATCAACTGCCCATCTGATGGAACGAAATCCAAAAAGACCCTTTAAATATGAGGAACTTCAAGTAATTGAGGAATCTGATAAAATTGAGTATCCACCTGATAGATTTATGCAAGTCAATTATATTCAAATTGCTAATGATAATTTAACTGAAGCCTATTAATATGTTGAAAAACATGATGACCAATGCCTAGGAAGAACTGGGCGAGTAAATGGTCATAATGTTTATCTTTAGTTCTGTGAAAATGGTGCATATCAATGGGAGTATCTATTAAAATACATCATAAAAAAATTCGAATGGTACCCTTTATGCCATCACACTACCGAAAGAAATGTATGTTACATTTTCGAGGATCTTTTAGGTAAGAAATTCCCACCATGTAGGCCTAATTTTTTGGATGGGATGCATCTCAATGGGTATAATGAGAAATTGCGTCTTGCATTTGAATTCCAGGGATCCCAGCACTATTGATACAACAGTCTATACCATCGGGAGAGCGAAAGTTTAGAAATCCAGAGAATGCGTGATCAGAAGAAGCAGGATATTTGCAAGAAGTAAAATATATGCCTTATCGAAGTGCCTCATACAGCAGATTTATATCCGTTTATTAGACATACACTAATCGAAAAAGGATTTTTGGATAAAGCGAAGGAATAAAAAGAGAGGACTGATAAATTAATCTGATATTTTTAGTATATCATTATTAATAGTTAGCTTACCATGAAAATAAAAAAACTCGAGCCAGTTGATAGGCTTGTATACTATATTAATGAGATTAAGGATGCCAAAAAATATAATAGACATTTGAGTATCCCCAGTGGCCTTTCATTTTACTAATCTGTGGCCGTACTAATTCAGGGAAGACTAATGAGGTTCTCAATCTCATATTTGGAATAATCTCATGCTTGGAAATAAGCTTTATCGAATGTTTAATGGGAAGAAAGGAGGGACGCATTATATCAAGAATGATGATTTGGTCACAATCTTAAGGAGCTGAAATATATGTACCTCAAATCGGCGTATCAGATAATTGCAAATAGTCCAAAGTCCTATCATGAAAATATTACATTCCGAGCTTTGAAGCCTGATAAAATCCCTAAGGTGGATTCATTTTCTCCAGACAGGACTACAGTATCCATATTCGAAGATGTATGCGTTGACCTGAAAAAGTGCAGGAGAAGATCATTCCTTATTTTGTTAAGGGGCGCCACTACAATGTCAGTTCGATATATATATCCCAGAACTACTTTGATTGTCCAAAGATAATACAAAAAAATCTCACACATGTCTGCCTATTTAACGAGTCCTGCACTATAGATAAGCTAGTCAGAATTGTACGTCAATATGCTAATGACTAGTATAGTATAATTAAGATTATTGATAAGGCATTATATGAGCAAAAATTTATTATTTTCGATCTAACTGTACCTCGAGAATATCCACATAGGATACGTGTCAACTGGGATATACCTCTCACTAATGAGTAGAATTTTCTTAGGTACTAAAGACGAAATGTATATTTTTTCCTGGTTTCTAGATCATGTTCAGATTCACTACGCCTCTTCGCCCATAATTTTCTTTCATGAGTGCTAGAATATATTTCTGGTTCTATAGTCATATCATTATGCATCATTTTGGAAAGGATCTGATTAACAAGAGCGATAATTTTTCTATCTTTAACAGAAATAATATCCTTCAAATTCTGGCATCTATTCTCTAACAAGTCAATGAACTTTTCAGCTGATGCAATAGATTTTTTCGTATCAGGAATTATACTTTTGAAGAAAGCTACTGAATCTGATAATTGGGTGACTTTCCCGCCACTCTCCTCTAAAGACCTGATCATAGTTACCTCACGAGACTTATACTGCTCTTACAAATCAAGAAGCTCTTCAATCTTTTTTTTCAATGCCTGTTTTGATATACACAACTTCTCATTTTCTCATCTTAATGAAGTTTCACAGTTGCTAGTAATAGGCTCAGTCACTTTTATCTTCTGATGCTCCTTTTTTTTAATATAATTTTTAACTGCTTTATTTAACAAATCTTCCACTTCAGGGTGAATACTACTTGTCTGTTCCAGCGATAATAGATATTTTCGAGTTGTAAGGCGTTGCCATATATCTATTTTAATGGAGTGAAGAAGTTGGTTAAGTTGCTTTGAGTAATATATGTGAAAAGATAATGTCAGTATATTATTAGTCATTTTATATAGAAAATAAAAAATTCTAAGAATCTAAGAATTCTGACGGAGCATTCGGAGCATTCAGTGCATTCATAGAATTTGAAAAAATAAATTTACGTGTCAATATCGTGAGAGATCTGCTAGTAATACAACTCTGATCAAATCACGTGTGCGTTATAATTTTTAATGTCAATCATTTTGCTGGCTAGCATTAATACAGGATCATGTTTTTCGCGGTATAGATAGCAAATTTTTTATTAATTCGTTCTGTGTTTGCTTATCTTCCAATTTCGCAACTCTGGCCTTAAGTTTAACATTCTTGGCCTTAATTTTATCTCTCGGCCTTAAGCTCGCTAATTAATGGATCAAATAAAATTGTTAAATTTATAGTCTGAGACTGCATCATTACAGATGATCCATTTCTCATATACATTCAATAAAATAATAATACTTTATTTATGAAATAAAAACGTTACTGAAATAATTACAAAAAATTGCGATTATATTATTATTACATGATAGAAATGATCGAAGGAAGAAAAATATATTATTGTTCAATGACTGTTAATGCTTGTTGCTTTTGATTTTTAATATAGAAAATTTTGGTATCATTATGCGTGATTTCATAACTATACATCCAAAGTATAATATAACTAATGGTACTATTGATTACTACCGATTGTATAATCTCACTAGTTGACGAACATGTAAAAACTATACCCGCTAGAGGTTGAGTTGAATTTCCTTGGTTATTTATGAAATAAACCCTTGCTACATCATTTGTCATTTTTTCAGTTTTTATATGAAGATTATTACCAAGATCCTTCGTCTGTGAACTGTTCTTTTTATATAAAAAAGTACCTTATTTTCTGTGCATTATAGAAGAATCGATAGTTTGACCTGCTGTAAATATTGTATTATTAATCCATTTGAAAATATGATTTAAATTTAACTGGTAATATGTACCTTAAAATTTTGCAGAAAAGTTGGCTAAACTTTTATATACTCTAGCATGTTTTATATCCCTTTTTTTTTTCTCCTGGAGAAAATCAGACGGAATCTTTATATCTTTTCACATGGACATCTACCCTGTAAGACGCAAAGATAGTTATCTCTTGTAGATCTTGAAATTACAAAGTTCTCAACCTTAAGCTCGCTAATATATTGTTTCAACGAATCAGTCTCACCAGGACCATCTATTTCAGATTGCATGCTTGCGTAATGTAGTATTAGTATGTTAATATTCAAAAATAAAAAATCATATGATTTTTCCTCACAGCCCGTAAGCGAAATTTGGCCAAGAAAATTTTTATTAATATATATAAAAAAAAATACAAAGGTTCGGGATTTGCTCTAGATACATATAAAAATAATCTAATTATTCAGAACCTACAGTTGAGCTATCTTCCATACGTCTTTCTGATCTAGATACAGGTGCATGATACAACTGAAATATGTTAACAATTATTATATTTTGCACAATTAATAATGCTTCAACGAATTTGCTTACTACATCACTATCTTCTAACTGTATTAGGATCTTTACAGACCGTAAATGACAATATCGATAGAAATTCCCTTCATTCCTAATAAGAACATTTAGATGTGAGATATCCTTAACTACTTGAAAACTAATAATTCCAAATTCATCTATATTGAGTTTGCGTCCTTTGCGTACTCAATACATACTATCGTTGGCCTCTCACCATAATTTTATTCTATCATCATTTTTTTTCTTCTCCGAGCAAATCAAATGTGAACATTCAGTGTACATAAGTTCAAAAACTCTATCACTAAATTTAATTATGAATATTATATCAGAGTACCTTCCCAATTGTCCTTTTTCCTTTCTATCAGCACTTGCAGTACTTTGACATTCTGAACTAAAAAATATAGTTAATACTGATTTTCTACTTTATATACAATATATTACTATTTCAAACTCACGTGCTAATGAATGAAGACTTTCCAAATGGAGGATTCTTCAACGTGGCCTGAATTGCTGGTACTATGACATTTATTACATAGGTATCCTCGTTAAGCGAACCCACAAACTCAGAACCAAAAGCTGGATTTTCCCATGAATCACTCAAAGTATTTAAAATTCCTATAGTAACTTCTGAAAAAACCTCTTTCGAATCTTTCCAATTTCCGTCATGAGATAACAAATCGGGTATGACTTCTATTTGAAATTTTGAATGCTTTGATACAAAATTTCTACAAACATCACGAACTTCAGATGGTATAGAACTAGGCGCCATCTGTCTAGCTAGTTTCTAAAATTATCAGATGAATTAGGATATATCTATTAAATAAGGATCTAGATAAAATCTTATCATAAAATCGTTATATAAGTTTTTTGGTAGTTTTCGTATTTATTTCACTTATCACTAATAACTTGGCTGGCAAGAGAAGATTTTCACGACAAGCTAGGAACAGGCATATTATCCAAATCTTTAAGTAAACATTTGTAAAGAGGTGTTAGCTTTTTCTGAACAATGCTCTAAGAAATATAAAATTATATTTTTCTCAAAACCCATATCCATTATCTAACATAACTTACTGTAAGTTTTGACTTTAATTCAGTAAAATTGGCTATAATTCGCTCTGAGCTGAGAGGTTTCTCTTTACTCTTTATAAGTATAAGAGGGTGAATTAGTATATCATAAAATTAGGTTAATATCTCATGTAAAAAAATGACATACCAATTTTACTGCACTTATATCACGTAAACTACACACTTCTTTGAAAGCATCATCAAACTGACGTAGGAAAAAACTTGAATTAGATCATGATCTATAATAAAAATGCATTTTTTTGACTGACCCACTCCTCATCAGATGATTGCAAAGTTACCATCGTGCGGTTCACCACAAAAAATAGCATTTGCAAAATATCGAAATATCAACAAAGAAGTTTGCATAAGAATATAGTTTAGATGTTCCCCACGTTTTTTAAGGATTATATCCTCTACTCATGGGCTATGGAACAAAACTATTATGCCAACTACCTGACTTTCAATTCGCGCTATTCATCATTTATTTAATCATATCATAGGTTTGTTAAAGCGAAAAAATTAACCTGTACAAGAATTCTAAGAAGTTTATTTTGCATGGGTGTATTATTAGAGTAGATATTTAATGAGACGTTAATAGCATTATTTACTATACTTCTCGATTCTTCTTTGGTGATCTAAGGCTCTTTTTCTATAATCTGAAAAATAACAGAAGAAGCAGTTATATGTTCTAAAGAAGAGTTGGCGAGAAAGTCATAGACCTTTTGGTATAATTCAATAGATATATTTTATAAAGAATTGGTATTAGAAAAATAGTGTAAATCGAGAGAGTGAAAAATAACCCTAGCAAAGCGCGATATAACAAAAAATTACCTATACAGCTCTTTTAAATGTCACTATTTCCCACATTCATGTCTTCTCTAACTCACATTAATGTTGGGAAGAGATAGGAGAAATATGCGAGGCACTTTACGCTAAAATTTTATGTTTAAGAGTAAGACATGCGAAATGTACATTGTAGATCTCAACATTGCAAAGGCGTTGAGGAATATGCATATACTGTACATACTTTTTTTTTTTATTTCACTTGCCCGACCGCTCAGTAATAAAGACCTAGTAATATCATATAAATATATTTTAGTCAAAAAATCTAGTAGGAATAACCTGTGGCGTAGAAGGAAATAAACTCATTATTCAGCTAAATATTGTGAGGAAAAAATTCGAAATATTTTGGGAATTGATTTCTTATGTGTGAAAATTAATTTGTCACATAAGCAATAGTCACACTTACACAGATGATTTGTGAAGTATCACCTATTACATCATATGCACTTTAACGAGGATCGAAAACGTGCTAATTTATGTCGCATATGCTAACATGCATTGTGACAGAGTGAAAGTAAAAAAATAAAGTGTAATCCTAAATTTAGTTACGGGGTAGTAAAAAGATATTATTGATTTTTGAGTACTTTTCATAATAGGCAATAGTAGATAGCAATTCAAACAGAAACCTTTGCGAGAATTCAACACTCTCATATGCTACATTATTCAATTATCGTCTTAACTGATATTTCTTAACTTCTATCCATCTACTAGAAGAACAATAAATATACTTCTCATATGGTGGGGTTAATTTGATTGGGTTAATTATTCCAATATATTTTGAGTAACTTTCTTTAAATAAAGCATAAAATTTATTGTAAGCTAAAGTATACTCTTCTTACGTCTCAGGATTAATAACCATCTGTCCTTTTCTAAATATATCTAAGAATTTCTTTTTATCAGGAGTATCATCATTTCTCACCACCTTTCAAACTCATTTTGCTGAAGATTCAGGTCTCTTTTTGTAATTCCTGTAAGCTTGCTGGATAACAGTTGCATAAAAATTTTTAAAGCCATATTGATAGTAGTATTTAGGAATTAAGAATTCCCAAGATTGTTTCATTGATCTTCACTTCATTTTAGATTAGAGGATCTAACCCAAAATAGGCAGATTATGTATGATACCTTGGCCAATTTTTATCCTGCAGGTAATACATTTCACAATTTCACTAAGATTCATACAGATTACATATTGAATTTTAATTGTATATTTCACAGGATAGCGCAACAAAAAATATTATATCTGATATTGTATTATTTTGCAAAACACTCGGCTAATAATTATACATGAATATGACTATTTTAATAAAGAATCTATGACCCAGAAAACTCGTTGCACGTATTCACAATTATTGTTAAAATCTGAGAAATCTATGATAATAAACCCTCCCTGAGAATCATTAAGATAGAAATTAGATTTGAAAATATTAATTTCTAGCGAATCACATGGATAAGGCTTTCTTTCTTATTTACATTTATATCACGCATATTCTGAAATTTTAACAAAATTTTTAACAATGTTGTTGTAGACTTTGCTAATACAGTAATATTCAAGATCCAATAGTCACCTTAACATATGAGACCAATATGAATATCCAACGATTCTATAGCTTTGCTGATACAGTTTTATAAAAGTAACTATATATGATACAGTAGATAGGTGATTATTAATCTGATATTTCTTCTTTTCTACCCAATCACTAGGATTATAATAATTATATTCCTTGTACCCTGTGGCTCGTTCGGCTAGATATTCTTTAATATATTTTTGAGCAATATTTTCGCTATATGCTTTTTTTAAAGAGGTTAACTTATTCATTGGTACATAAAGCATATTCTTCTTGAGTCTAAGGATTTATTTTCCTTTCACGAGTTGAAAGTATACCTAAATATTTCTTCCTATCAGGAGTACCATCATTTTTCACTATGTTTCAGACTCGTTGTGCCATTGTTTCGGGACCCAACTTATAACTCCTCCAAGCCCGTTGGATAGCTATTGTACTGTTAGTTATGTGAACTACAATCTCTTTCACGATTTCATCTCTTTGTAGATAATCATAATGAGCCAAGTTTTTTCTGATGGTACTGTTTATATATGGTGCAAACGGCTTAGTCGCATCCAATAATTATTGAGAATTTTAAAGTGTAAAGGAATTTTATTTAATCATATAATATTAAAAAAAAAATACATTGTTTAATAGCTTTTGATATGGTCTGTAAAACTACATATTTTTTAGTTCATTTTATTATAAAAATTTTTTGTACAGTCAACTCTCTATAAATGCACCCTCTATAAGTGCACACCCTATATAAATGCACCCTATAGCCCGGTCCCAAGC
>CAJVPQ010000428.1:0-28427 GCA_910591825.1 Funneliformis caledonium
AAAATAACCATTAAACGCATCAATTGATAGTTTATTTTATTACTGGTAGATCCTATTTGTTATATATATATGTATAAAGGAGATCTGAATTTATTGTTTTATTATTTTATTATTTTATTTCGATCAACAATCAGACTTCCTGATTATAAAAGTTTTTCACAAAATAAACATCTTTTTCGATGAAGTATACTTTGACCTGTGCTTTTTGTTTTTTTAAAACCCAGATCATGAAGATTTTTTTGATCATGATTAAAATGGTAACTACAAACACCCAATTGTTCCAATACACCATCTGCTTCAACAATACTTTCTTCATCTATTTGCCATACACCACAAAGCTGCTTTTATGTTCAGAAACTTTTGAATTTTCACATCTTTTAATACACCTATCTATTTTATCAACAATGACACAATGGGTTAAAATCTTAGATTCTTTTTGTTCAATAATTAGTTCTTCCAAACATGATTCTGATATTAAGTTATTATTATCATCAGTAGATATACTGTCTATTTCACTCGTTTCTTCTGTATATAGTTCGTCAATAATTTTGTTAAATATTTCTCATCCAAAGCAAAAATAGCTGGCTCTTCTAATTCATCACTCTCAATTTCGTTTTCAAAATTTCTAAATTTGAAGCCTCCAGAATGTTTTCATACATATTATATAAAGACATTTCAAAATTTGAAAATTTATGTATAACTTTTATACTAATTTTATGGCTAAGATTCTCTTGAACTAAACGCGAAAAGTGTGTTAAATGTGAAGAGCATATCGTGATAAACATATTTATTTTTAGAAGCTTTTTTTGATCGGCTTTGACAGATATAAAAAAAAGAGAAAATTCTTAAAAAAAATAAAGTAAAATAAAATTTTACGCTATTTGAACAATTTTTTCTTGTAAAAAATTCAGTTTTTAGAGAGTAAAAAGTTTAGATTTCAGAAGTTTATTATATATAAAATAGAACAATACATCAACTTCATAGCTAAGATCCTTTTGAACGAGAAAACTTTTATTAATAATATGTATAAGAGAAATGTCGAAAGAAACCTCAAGATTAATTTAGTCATTATTATTTGGTCAGTTATGTATCACCATATTTAATTATAGTTAAAAATGTTCAATTTTCGTAATAAAATTAATAGTAAATTATGGTCATGCACGATGTTGATCACTACTTGATCTATGTATCACTGGATTTGTCTAGTGATTGATATTATTATCTTGATCATTATTATTATGCATTGTTATAATTAAAACTGGTTAATTTTTAACCAGTCTAGTGTTAGTCACAAATTATACTGTACTAAAAATCATGAAAGTAATGTATATTAAATATGTAATATATGTATTATTTAGTTGACTTTATAATACAAGTATCAAATAGGTTACCTTTTATTATATATATTTTATAATCTTCTTTTTATTACTTATATTATATTATCTAGTTTTCATTATATATATCATTTATAATTATCAAAAAATGTAGTATAGTACTATTTAGTATTTTATATAAATAGACCTGTAAGTTGACCTTAAGTTAATAGAGTTTTTACTTAGAGATTAAAATAAATTTTAAGATTAAACTTATAAAATTTTCAAGTTAATAAAATTACTATTTACACTTTTAACCTTTTCTTGTCTTTGTCATAGGATTGATCATAATAATCTAATATATAATATAATCATAATAATAAATTAATTTATTTGTTAATCATTAATTTTTCTTAAGGAAAAATCTTTAAGATAATTGTGTTATTAAGTTTATTTATTTTATTAGTTTAATTTTAAGACAATTTTAAATTTAATAGTTTAGCGATTCCTGTCAGAAGAAAAACTATTCAAGTTTTAATTTTGAGTTAATCTAGATTTAAAAGATTATTTTTAAAATTATAAGAAATTTTAAGTAATAAAATATTGATTTTATAAAGACAATAAAATAAATATTACATAATATCAATATATGTATTAGAAGAAACAATAAATGAGTCATAAAAATTTTGACTGATAAAAATAAGAATACAAGTTGGATTTTTACAACATTTATTCAAGAATAAGTAGATAAATTTCTACTTCAATAATAAAATATAATAGTATGAAAACACCTTCTTGTATAAATATTTATTAGAATAAATATGCATTTTTCTTTAAAAGTAAAAAATGAAGATATTTTTATTTTAGTATTAAGATAAGATTGGTTAAATTATGTAAGAACTACTAATATAAAAAGTGACAAAATCTTTGAAATATAATATCATAATAAATGTACCTACATATTTGTAATAGTATTATGAAAATTATTATATAAAAATAATAATATTAAATCGCATAATATAAGATAAGAAATAGTATTATTTGATGAAATATTTGAAAAGAAAATATAAGAGGAAAAGAAAGTGAAGAAATTATGAATTGACCATTCTCTAAAGATCTTGTAAAAGATGATAAAAATCAAAGAATTAAAGATATTTTTGAAGAATAATTCAAGTCTATTAAAATACTTTAATAAAAATAAATCTACATAAATGATGAACTTATATATTTTTATAATATTACAATTTCTATTTACTATCTCTTAAACTGTCTAGCGTTCAAATTTGAATACTAAAATTTTTTTTTTGCTATTTTTGTTTAATTATCTTAAGCTACCCCCTATTGTTAAGCCAAAACAAATCTATTAGTTCTATATCATGTGCATTCAAATTTTTGAATTAATGATAATAATGATCATATAGATCATCAATAGTAAATTATGTAATCTGATAATCATAAAAAAAAAAAATTTAAAAAAAAAATTAATAACTAAACATTCTTTACATGACTTCAAGTTCAGAAAGTCCAGAAACAGGATTTGATAAGAGAGAGTATATACCACACTTGACACCTCATCAATATTTAAACAATCCAGATTCAGAAAATGAAAATGAGGATGAGGATGAGGAAGAACATGAAATAACCACATGAAATACTTACAAAAGAAAACGTAAATTAACGAGAACTATACAAGAATTACCATAGCTATCTTCTGATTTTAATCTATTTATTCACCCAAAACAACCTCATTGAGCATCTGTTCAGCTACCAACATATCTTAACGTTGGTGTCTCTAAGCTGATTGACTTTTTTTTTCTTTTTTTTATAACAAACATGTTGAATACTATTATCAAAAATACAAATCTTTATGTATTATTGAAAGGTATTAGTGCTACTGATAGGTGTTGGCTAGACTTAATTCATAAAGAACTTCTTATTTAAATTGCCTTGGTTATTTATCAAGGACTTTTTAAATTACCTTCTCTTGACCAGTATTGAAATGAAAATGGAAAGCTTCCTATTCACCCTATCTCCAAACAAATATCATTGAAACATTTTGAACAGATTAAGAAATATCTACATATTTCCTCTCTATTGCATTAATTAAAAATTACTTTCACATGTCCAGAATGTTTCAAAGCAACTTTACATACCAAGTACAAATGTTTCTGTAGATGAAATGGTAATTTGTTTTTCTAAAAGAAGTGTTTATACTGTTCAAATCAAAAACAAACCTACACCTGAAGGCTTTAAAATTTTGTCTCTTTGTGACTCTGGATATACTTTTACTTTTTTATCAACATCACGTATTATTTCAAGTGATGTAACAAAAATAGGTAGACTTAATCAAATTGGATGCCAGGTTTATCATCTTATTGAGCAACTTCCATACCATCAACATTCATACAATATATATATGGATAACAATTTCTCCAATATTTCTCTTTTTCAACATCTTGGGTAAAATGGAATTGGTGCTTGTGAGACTGTACGAAAGACTGTATCTAGAGTTTTAAAAAATTAAAATTGGATAAAAGCATTAAACTTGATTGAGATGTTCGTTCTGGAGTTGTGGTAGATAGTGTATTAGCTGTTTTTTGGTAGGATAATAGACCGGTCACAATATTATTAACAATTCATGGAATTGTTGGTGAGGAGTGGGAAGTAGAATGGAATAGGCAGCGACTAAGGGAAACTAGTACAAATGCAGCAAAGATACACGTGGTATTTGATTTTGAATCTAGAAAAAAATTAAAAATTCCATAAATAGTAAATGATTATAACCATAATATGAATGGTATAGATATTGCAGATCAATTACGTTTATATTACAACACGCAAAAAATAACATGACGAAATTGGATGCCCATTTTTTTGGCTACTTGATACTGCAATTATTAATGCATATCAGATTGTTCAGACTATGGAATCAATGCAAGAACAAAAAGAGTTCCGTAATGAGCTTGTTTGGGATTGCAAATGATACTGGTGAAATTCAACTAAAAAGTAGTTTGGAGAAGGATGCAAAACGTCAGAAAATAACAAAACATTTTGAGCTTTCGGACCAACGATTAGTTCCTGAAAACTACTTTGTAGAATGGAGAGAAAACGTGAAGCGAGTAGGTGGTGTACATGATTAGCAAATAAAAAGGAAATAGATATGGATCGTAAAACACCAAACAGAAGCCAATTATGGTGTGTAGCATGTAATGTGCCTTTGTGTGTAATAATGCTAGGAATTGCTTTTTAGAATTTCATACTAATAAATAAATATTTTTGCGAAAGTGATTTATTAAACCATAAACTTTAAAAGTCACGTGATATATTAGACACCGCGGACAAAAATTATGTCATGTGACTATAATTTCAACCAATTAAAATAAAGTTTTTACTATAAAAATTCTACTCTAAACCTAATTTACTTTTAATCATTTTAGCGTACAAATTTGTCCGCTAAAATGGACGGTTTAAGAGATAATAAATCAATAAATCATCAAAATTCAAAATAATATATTCAAAAGTCAAAAATCAAGATTTACGCTATCTTTTTTAATTTGCTAATATTTGCGATTGGAATTAATTGCATTAATTTCTTCTGAGATTTGTTTTACCATGAAAAAAATAGCCAATAAGAATCTAAAATTCATTTGATTGATTTGATTGGTTTGCTTTCAATTTTGATTATGAGTAATAGAAAACTAGCAGTATTATAAAATTGGTATGGTACGATATGATTATTACATATTATTTTATGAGACATTTTCATTGCAGTTTTAAAATTAAAATTTTTATCCGATTTAAAAATTCATTGTCGATGAAATCAAATATATAGTCATTTTTATTCAAAAAAAATTTTTTTGAAGACAAATACATCAGACTAAAATAATTTATTATTTTTGTATTTAACAATGCCTTTCCTTCATTTAAAATTATTTTGATAAACGTACTGAAATATTACCCGATATTTTCGTTAGATATTAAAATATTAATTATTATCATACCGCAGTACGAATTTCAAATTGGTATGAACTTTTTAAATTCGTATTGACCCACTGGTTCTAAAATAATATCCAGTACAGTACTGATCTTCAAGCAAATTGTACTGAATCAGTTTCCATATACCCAATTCATATTGGGTAGTCTCCATCAGAATTAGTTGCTGAGACTAAGATTTTGTATTAATAAAATTTCATGGAAAAAAAATCAAATATTACGAAAAAATAAAAAAATAAAAAACAAACATATTTACATTTATTTATTTGATACAGTACGATGTGATGAAAAGTCTAGAAAGTTAATAATTGAAAAAAAAATTTTGATTGATGTGATCCAAAATAATCCAACTCAAAAAAGTTAAAGGGTTAAAAAAAGAAATCACTCGGTCATGTTATATAGTTTATATATGCAATTAGATAAATATTGCAAAATAAAGCGAATGATAAGGAATGTATTAATTTCTAAAAATCACAGAGTTTCTTATATTCATAGTGACAAAAATAAAACTTATCTCTTCATGCTAGTCGGAATTTTCAATAATGAAAAAAATCAATAGAAGATTTTTTTTTTCAAAAAAATAAATTTGTGACGTAGTACTTATTATTAATAGTAGTACGTGTACCAACCTCCTGTAATTTGGACTGTGAAAAGTTTAACATTAAGAATCCGCTATCTGCCGCTGAAATACCTACCCATTAAATGATAAAAAACGGAAAAATGTTAGATTTAAAAAATTTAATATTATTGAAAGAGTAAGGAATTCGTGCTTAGGGTGGTTGGAAGTCAGATATTAAGAGTCAGTATTAAATGAACGACAACGTAACGATAATTACTTATCAATACGTTATAGCACTAGGGTAATACTTGTCTATAGAAATAAACATCCTGGGAATTCGACAACAATATTTCGCGAAATATTGTTGAGCTTGTAACCAGAATGGAAAATACAACCAATACCTTGTCAAAGCGAGAAAAAATAAGAATTCGCGTTCAGATAATTTCAATAGCGAGAAGGGTTCGAATTGCACGATTTCACCGGTACGTCTATAAGGATGATAAAAAAATAAAAGGGTAGATTAGTATACTAAGTATTATTGAAAGAATAAGGAATTCATGCTTAGGGCAGTTGGGAGTCAGAACTTAAGAGTCAATGTATTTAAAGAACGACCACGTAATATAATTTCTTATCAATACGACATAGCACTGGGTAATACTTGTCTATATAAATAAACATCCCGGTTATTCGAACCTGTAGGTTAACAATATTTCACGAATATTGTTGAGCTCGTAACCAGAATGGAAAACCACTACCAATACAATAAATATCTTGGCAAAGAGCAAAAAGACATGGAATAGCGCGTTAAAATAATTCCAATTGAGAGAAAGGTTCGAACGGCACGATTTCACCGGTACGCCTATTAGAATGATAAAAAAAAAAAATGTTAAATTAATATCTAAGGATTTATGAAGAGTAAGGAATTCGTGATTAGGGCGGTTGGGAGTCAGATCTTAAGAGTCAATGTATTAAAGGAACGACCACGTAATGATAATTACTTATCAACACGTTATAGAACTGGGGTAATACTTGTCTATAGAAATGAACATCCCGGGTATATCTATCGAACCTGTAGGTCAACAATATTTCGCGAATATTGTTGAGCTCGTAACCAGGATGGAAAACCACTACTAATATAAAAAATACCTTGTCAAAGCACGAAAATGTTGGAAATCTCGCTCGAAAAGCATTAGCTAAAATAGTAAGTTGTTTGGAATGTGGGCGTTGTTTTTAGTACGTACGAGAAGAAAAAGTATACTTAAGAGTTTGAAGGATTTGATGTTTCTTTTTTAAAAGATGAAAAAAAAAAATGATGTAAGATCCGTTACAATTGGTAAATTTTTAGTCCATCCTATATCTATTATTACTTAATTTGGAAAGTATTAAAAAATTTAAACACCTCCGACTGGAGAATGATCTCGTGTTTGTGAGTCATCAATGAGAGTTTTATAAATTTTCTCTAAATATTATTTTAACCGAATCTTTTTTTTTTTTCTGATTTATTTTTTTTTATTATCTTTGTTCTTAAGGCAACACATTTTTTCTTGAAATTCGCGGTTACTTCGTCATTATTTTGATGATATTAGACGTTTGTTATTTTTACTTATTAGGAAATGTACTTTTTTTTTTTTTAAAAAAAAAAAACTGTTTAAACCTGGATCAGGGTTTACCGAGAAAAATTTTTTAATGTATAACATATTAAATCTCTGATCGACGAATATGCGATTGTTCTTACCACTTTACTGGGTAGTATTATTTATACGTTCATAGTAAAATTATATTTAGAGAACCTAACATCCATCCCGATATGTAACGTTTGGTTGCGCATAACCGTCACCATATTGTTTCACATTATTATGCATTTTCACAATTTATTTTCAATATATTGCGTACTTTAAAATGAATCGTCATCGAATATATATTCATTAATATAATAAGTCAATTTTTATAATTTTCATCACTTAAAAAATTTTTTTTTTTATGTTAAATTAACGGTATAGTAATGCATTATAATGAGTTTTATTAAAATATCGAAAATCAAGTTCTACAAACGAAATTCGAGTGGAAACTTAAGATCACTAAAATGACCCGTTAAAATGTCGATGAGATGTAATTAACGATTTTCGGTCCATTGGATCTGTAACAATTACAGTAGAATTTAGCCCACTTTCTTTTTTCACAAAATATATATGCTATTTGGGAAGTTTGTTAATTAAAGAATACTTACTATCTAAATAAAAAATTTCTATTAAACAAGCCTTTGGTATTACTTGGCAAATGCTATAGGATATAAAAATAAAAAAAGTAAGACAACGAGAGAATATGTGTATATATATATATATATAAACCAATAACAAAACATAACAAATAATGAATAGTCAATATAAGTTATAAAATTTCAATTTTTATTGATTTTCGAATGAAACGACCGAAAAAACTAATATAGATTAAAAATCAAATGAATAATCAATATACTAGTTAAAATAATAAAAAGGTGCTGCAATCCGATAACCATAATTTTATAATAATAATATTCATATAAGAATCTTTATCATGACTAAAACTTTAAAAGTATTTTTCAATTCACCATTGACATCAAAAGGCACTTTGTAATAAAAGTCTTTTACTGATACAGTTCGTTCTACTGTGGTTCCTTGTTTAATCAATAAAAGTTTGTTGATGAAAAATAATAAAAAATTGAGAATTATCTATAATAGTAAAATATACCAGAAACTGAGTCAACAAAGATTGTTCCTAATTTGAGGAAATTCGAATTAATAACTGTAGTGTGCCAGTAAATCAAAATTAAATTGGGACAGATAGACGGTACGATTCGTCAGACCAGTACGGTACGATTATGCAGATCAGTAATTTTGTGGACATCGTACCGTCACGGTACGGTACGCAATGAAATTTTGTAAAATTTATTTTTTGATATAATGAACAGATTTTACTATATTAAAAAAAAATCATTATATCACATTTTACTAATTAAATGCCATACCCGCGGAAATCTTTTTTTATTTTTATTTTTATTTTTATTTTCATTTCTTTTATTCTTTTTACTTTATTTTTTTGAAAAAAACGAATAAGAATAAAAAAATCTAAAATAAAAAAGAAAAAGAAAAAAGAAATAAAAAAAAAAAAGTAAAAATAAACGAATTGCAAAAAAAAATCAAATAAATAAAATGAAAACGAAAGTATAGAAATGAAATAAAAAATAAAAATTAATAAGAAAAGAGAAAACTAAAAAAAAAGAAAAAAATAAATGAACGAAAAAAAGTAAAATAAAAAATTATAAAAAAAACAACGAATTGAAAGAAAAAAAAAGTAAAAATAAAAAAATAAAAAATACAAATGAAATACTAAAGAGAATAAAAATAAAAAAAGAATATAAAAAAAAAAAGGAAACTAAACAAACGGAACTAAACAAAAAAGAAAAAAATAAAATAATCAATATAAAAAAAAAAAGAAAATACAAAAAACTTAAAAAAAAAAAAACAACGAAATGAAAAAAAAAAAGTAAAAATAAAAAAAAATAAAAAAAAAACAAATTAAATAAAAAATAAAATAAAACTAAAAAAAGAATAAAAAATAGGAAACTAAACGAAACTAAACAAAAAAGAAAAAAAAATTAAAAAGTCCGGTGGAATTTAAAAAAAAAAATATAATAAAATATAAAATAAAGAAAAAAAAAGAAAAAAATCAATTAAATATATATATATATACTGGGAAGGAATTTAAAAAAAAAAAAAAAAATTAAAAAATATTATATAAAAAAAAAAAGAAAAAATACAAAAATGCGAAATTTGACATGGTCCTATAATAGGGCTTAGTTATTATAGGACCAGTACGGTATGGTACGAATTTTATAAAATCAGTCTACCATCATCGTACTGGATTAGTTATATAATTATTATACAGGTGATAAATAATATTTGCAGAAATGTTACTAAGAGAATATTTAATTTTAGATAGAGATTCTGATAAAAGATAAAGTCCATAATTTCAAAATTAAAAATAGATGTTGCATTATACATTATATTGGAATAAGCATAGACACAATTAAATTATTTTTAACATCTTTGCTGGTTATTTCGGTGTTGTTGTCTACGTTGTAATTATTTTACAATAATGTATAGCAAGGTTAAAAGAAAGGATAGGATTCAAAACTGGTTTGCAGTTCAACTGACCACGTGTATAAGATGCCTTCACGGAAGCTTTTCACTAGCAACTGGCTTAACCGTCCTTGTAGAATTATCTAATTTTAGGTCGAATGAACATCCACATTTAGTGTACATCTGTACATAGTAACATTGAGTAAAAACATATCGAACGTTGCCGTTTCTCATTTTAACCATTATTTCATTGGTTCATGCTTGGATAACCATAAGTTAACAATATGCGACACACCTTTACTGAACATCTACGAGTACAACGCACATTTTTATGCCAATTCTACAAAGGTATCTCATAATCTAACCTCAGATGAGTTTACATTTTGTAACAATTAAAAAAAATTTTTCTGTTGAAAAATAAACATTTATATATATGTTTCGAGATCGGCATAGAATATATTCCGAATGTATCTGCCTTATCTGGTGTCTATTTGAAACTAAATTAAAGTTCTTTTATTTAGAAATAATTTAATGATTGACGATCTGTCACCTACTCAAAGGACTCCCATATCGCGCAGCCAATCCAAAAAGTCGAAAATACTAATTCAGAAGAAATATATGATTCGTAATAATTTGAGTAATTAATTAAAATTTAAATTCAGAAAAAAGACCTCCAAAAATTAATAAAATAGAATTAGCCTGATTCGAATGATCCGAATAAATTCGAATGAAATTTAATTCGAATGAAATAATATAATTCGTCATCCGGGATCATCCAATTTTCATTTGTAACGAACGCCGATCTTAAAGAAATTGAGCAATAGAAAAGGGGGGAAAATGATAAAATTTTTTTTTTTATTGGTCAGTAACTGATAATAGTCATATCTGATATGTGTTAAATCACGTTATGGATCATATGGGTAGATTGCTAGGAAAATCAGGTTCTGGGAATTTTTTAGCAAAATTGAGATTTTTATTGCATTTTAGTTTTTGATGTAATTAGATTAAAATGTATTAAGCTCTTAATTTTAGTCAAAAATTTCTCGGAACCTGATTTTCCTAGAAACACTCCCATATGATTTACCATGTCGTCCCATTACCTACAATTTGATTATTCAATTTATTTTCTTCTAACAAAACTTAGCACGAATTTTTTTTAAGTAGAATATTAAGAAATTTCGCATTGTAACGAATTTTTTTTAATGAAAATTTTTATTGCCGCGAAAATCTAAAATAAAATTTATGTAAGTAATATTATAAATTTAATTTTTCCGGTCGAATTATCTTAATTATCCGAATTAACCCGGATCATCCGAGTTTTTTATTACGATACGACTGAAATTAACTTTTAGTATATCGAAAAGTTTTATTTTTAATGAGGTAAAGGTCTTTTTTTTTTTTTTTACAAAATATTAATTCTATATGCTGCGGTTAAGGCTTCTTTAAAATTTTTTTTGTATTGATAAATTACTATTGAATCACTTTACAAACATATGACACGCATCAGGATCATTGAATTTGAATCGATTGGTGGTTTATAAAACTATGAAATGTGTTTATTAAAGGGTTTGAGGAAATCTTCAAAATATTTATTGGATAATACTGCATTATTTTCAGTTTCTCCAAAATTTCATTAAATATTTTCTAGTTCTTAAAAACCATGGAAATTAAAAAAAGTTGAGTGTTCCACATAACCTAAATATGCATTTCAAAAGTTCTAATGTGATACTTTGATTAGGTTCTATAATAATCTTACTTAATAAATGCTCAGTGATATCGAGTAAGTCATTTAAACCAAATCGCATTCTGGAAGAATATTTTAGGAATTAATTGAAGTTTATATAATAATTTTTTATAATAATAAACATCTTTGAACGAGTAATGCACGATTGATTTTACTATTATCCAAACGACATTCCAATGACCGATACGTTGGGTCCTTTTGTTATATAACTTTGTTCGAGCAAAGAATGAAGTACTTTTAAAGGATTCTTAACACCTACCCAGTTTCTGTGAACATTGCATTATATTAATATAATCTTCCCCTTCTATGGTGACTTTAGCAAACATATCTTCACGATGATATTGTTTACATAATTAATGACATAATCGAGAATGGTGACAATGTTTGAGTGCTAAATGTAAGATCTATTTCTTTTATGGTTGTTTTTTCAGGTGATATTTGCGTCCGTCCGTTTTTTAAAGGCGGACTGTTCTCAAGAGAATTATAAAATTTTTCTGTGATTTCTTTCAATTCTTATTCGACCATAATTTGAATGTACTTGCATTCATCAACTGAGTTTTAATACCATAGTCCCATACATAGTCTAAATTTGATAAGAAAGTGGCTTGACTTGATAGACAAGGTTACTTTTTTTTGACCAAACTTGTTAAACTAGCTTCACTTTGAGCAAGTATATTCAAGCTAGAAATCTTGAAAATAGTGTGAATTATATAAGTAGGGAATTCGAACAAGCATTGCACTTTTCATTGAAAGTCGATTTCGGTATAAATGCCGATAAAGCAGCAAGGGACAATGAGATTATTAAGTCTGATATCAAAGAGTTGTTTAAGGGTAATGAGTGATATCGATATGCATCAATTAATTTTTATGTATTATAATTCACAAATTCTCTTATCATATATTACCTTGAAAATAACGGCAATGGTGTAACTGACGGGAATAATATGATCTCGGAAATACTCAAGTAATTTATGAACTTAATAAAACCTTAGATTAACATATAAAGCGGGTAAATGCTGATGCATTTAGAAGTGAAATACTCAACTTTAACGATTTCGAAGAAAAGGAACTTGATGTGAATCAAAAACCGTCAAAGTTTAGAAAATACAAATGAGAAAGGATAATGATTTTGTTGCATTAAAGTAAGTGGCTGATAAAAAAGCATGTCAGAAAGGATAATTTAGAAAGTAAGTTACGATCTTAAAAAAATTGGA
The DNA here is from genome assembly GCA_910591825.1 of Funneliformis caledonium. Classification (NCBI taxonomy): domain Eukaryota; kingdom Fungi; phylum Glomeromycota; class Glomeromycetes; order Glomerales; family Glomeraceae; genus Funneliformis; species Funneliformis caledonium. Next base: position 12,942 of record CAJVPQ010000428.1, read on the forward strand.
AACATGTTATAGTATTATTCAATATTTCGGTTTAACTGCGTATGATGATAAATTTTACTTGTTAACTGAATGGGCTGATGATGGAAATTTACGTGTATATTATTATAAAACGCCATGGTAAACTTAAAGTTAAGGTGAATTAAGATTTGTTCTTGACATTGCTTATTATTTTCGTGAATCTGTTAATTATATACCTAATTATTAAATTCTTTAATAAAAAATTTTCTTTAAAGAAAGTGTATGCAATACAACTGGGTAATATTATGTTAAGGCATCATAAATTTTTCAATAAAAGATTTATTTTTATAAAGGAATCTAAAATAATTTTCAAAAGGTTAAAGAATTAGGGAAAATGTACTCTTTAACGGTATTATCGCGGGTTCAATTTATTTTGGTAAAAAAATATTCAAGTGAAAATCACAGCATTAAAATAAAGTTTTATTTAATGATTGAAGATTTGAATCACGTGTGGATCTTTTGAACATTTTCTTTTATAATTAAATTTAATCACTTGAATGTTTCAATAAAATTTCATATTCGGAAATATTTTAAATATATGTAAAAGAGTTAAAAATAATTAGAATAAAATTAATTATCTTTAAAAATATATATTTATACTTTGCATTAAGTAAAAGCAGATAATATCACGTTGAAGTTCAAGCAAATATTACTAATATAAATGATTTTATACTAAATTATATAATATTTCGTATTTACCTCACGAAAACTTATTTAACAGTAATGTTGTTCAAAAAGATTGGTTCTGGCTGTTTTGGCATGTTTAAACAACACTTTCGAATCGTTTCATAAATTTAACATTGCTAAATTCGTAGCATTTGATAAATTGTCTTGAGAACAAATTATGTATTTAGTGATGAAAATTCTTGAAAAAAATGCACTTGTTAAATAATGTAAGTCTAATCAAGTTCCATAGATACATACATGTATGTAATTTGTACTGACAATTTATTTATTACTTTATGAAAATGAAAATTATGACTTCACCGAGATTTATTCAAAATCATTTTCATTCTCGAATACTTGGGTTCGAATAAAGCCAATACCAAAAAAATAAATAAAATAAATAAATTCAAATTCAAATTTTTTTGCTTTACATTAATAATTGAAGATACATTTATACAAGTATTTTATTATATTAGGAATTATTTTAATTTAAATATTTCATCTTTAATAATTTTTTTTACTTTTAATTAAACGTGTCATAATTATCACGTGCAATTTACTATAAAAAGGAGAGAACATCTAATTCTCTAATAAAATATAGGATATGTTAAAATTTATGTATTTCGAAGGAAAACTTGAAGCTGGCCAAGTTTTATCGTGATCATTACAAAAATCGATCGAAAATTCTCCTTTAATTTTCTGTTATTATTTACCTTTTGAAAAGACAAAAATTATGGATCTTAATTTTTTATTTTCAAATGAGATTTCATTTTTAGCACTTCATTACAACAAAGTTGACCTGAATTTTTTTTATTCTTGTTTTTTTATCAAAAGCAATTCTCAAAATTGCCCTAATTTTAAAATGTTACTTTCATAATCTTTTTAATACTTGTAACACTCTTCAATTGGGTGTTCCATCAACTTTGTAAATGTACTGTTACATTGAGTATATTTTCGCCATAATTTTGTATGTAAAGTCCTTTGAAGATCATTTCGACAGATTGTCACGGTGCTAGGTTGTTAGGATGACAAGATGAAAAAATGGCAGGATGCCAGGCTGACTAATCATTATCTTTTTTTTATAAATATGAGCGAGAAATTCTTAAACAACTTAACATTCCTTCTTATATTTGCATTTTAATGCTATTACTGTGAATCAAGTTACGAGACATACTGTAAGTTTTCATATTTTACGAGCATGATTTTAATAGAAATCTCCCATATAATAAATGCCGAAACTTGGTTAAACTAATTTTTGAAAAAAATTCAAGTTTTATGACGAAACCTAAACGAAATTGGTAAAACTGGTTAAATTCAAATCGAAATTATTTAAACCAATTAGTTCAATGATAATTAGTTTGACAAGAATCACTACTCCATAAGTTATTTCGAGAAAATTAAAACTATCGTAGAATTAACCGCATCATCTTGATCTAACGCTTAACATTCTTGGTCATTTACTTTTTGTTCCTACTTCATCTATTAAGTTCTCGATGATATTTTGTGATATGTCTAAACATTCATAAGGTAGTAAATCTCGAAATTTGTTGTTTTGTAATTCCTGTTAATTCCAGTAAGGATATACTCATTCAGAAAGTTAGCTGAGAGAATTGGTGATACAACACAACATAGCTCAATTTCTAATTGGATAATCCCAAGACTACGAAGAGTCTAAAATATATCTGCACGAACTTAAAACCTTTAATGCGATAAATTATCAAGTATAGAATCATAAAAAATTATTTTAGAATATTATGAAAGTTTATATGGTTCTGGTATCGTTTTTCCTTTGTCTTTCTCATCGTATTTTTTCTTAATAAACCCGAATTTCCTTATTCACATATACATATTCTTTTATATCAAATTTGTTTACAATACCCTAAAGATAATTTTGAAATTATTTTGTTATCAATTCTTGCCAAATGTCTTATTCATGAAGTAATGCTTACATTATTCTGTTGACAGAGCTATCAATTTAACTAAATATTTATATTCTAATTCTTTTGGAATCGTGTTGAAATAATTTTATTAGGATTATGCAGAAGCGATTATTAGACGCCTTTATAATACATGATACCATTTAGTAGATAACATATGTTGGTCCCTCTCCACTTGCAGATGTGAAACGTGACAACGTTGTATTATTTTTTTTGCACAAGTTATTCTCTCAAAGATCTGGTCATAAATTTTCTTAACACTTTTGTGTATCAATGGAATTAATGTTAATAATGAAATATCAGACGGCTAATAAAAATATCGATCCCGTATATTTTTTAATTGAAGCAATAATAAATGGTCGATGATTGTAAACATAACCTTTCAATCACATTTAATTTACGGCTTATTCTGCGTGCAGCCGGAAATAAAATATACACGTAATTAAAATTATATGTGATTATTTAATATAGTAAAATCGGAGTTCTCGTAACCTGAATTAAACTCATTATTATGAAGCCAAACTATTAATATCCAATCAATTATTTTTAATTCAAAATCAAAAATTTTTGATATACTGAACTTGTCACATGATCGATGATTATTACAGAATTTTTTAACTGACCGATTTTACAATTTCGATAAAACATTTTCGATATATTTTCGGTACATTTTAAATAAAAAATTTTTTTATTAAACGTCCAAAACTTTCAGATTGGATAGTCATTTATATAAGTATAAATTTCTCGACAATTGATTAATTTTGAGATAAAATTAAAGAGAATCAACATATTGAAATTGAAATGCTATATGAGCAACATATACTCCTTTATTTTCAATCTTTCCTCCACCTCCATTAATTCCTGACAATCTAAATTCGTTATGATTTCCAAATGGGCCAATTTGCAAAGTATCGGTTATTGGAACATTTGGTATCCCTAAAGGTCTCGTAGATATACCATCATTAAAAGTAAATTCTATAACAGTAAGTAGTCCACGACCAAACTTCAGATTGATAGCAACGATATATTTTAAATGATTATCTAGATCTGAAATTATACATTCATTTTCACCTGCTGTTCCACCTATTTTTTTTCCAGCTCTAGAACTTTGATCATTTCTATCATCTTTATAATAAGCTTGAATAGAATCAATTAAACTACCATGTCTTATTATAATTTTTGTGATAAGGCCAGGATCATCCTCAGATATATTGTAAAGAAATCTATAATTATCATCTAAATTATGTGAACCATCAGGATACGTATCAATGCCGTATGGTCCAACCCAAAAACTTTTTATATTAAAAGGCCAAGGTATTTCAGGAAAGAATTTGACTAATGAAAAGACGTGTAAAAATATTTTCATAAATTCTGCCTTGGCTTCATTAAACATTCTTAACTTGATAAGATCAAAGACTTTTAAAAAAATTTGATCATTTGAAGATTTTGCAACATAATTAACTAGCTTGTTGCTAATTTTATCTCTGACTTCTCCGTTAGCATGAAAACTAAAAAGTGATGACGAAGTTAAATCATTAGAAATCGAGGTTTTCGTAGTTATTTGATTTATCCTCCACGTAAAGAATTGATGAAACGAATCCGAAAAATAGTTTTGATAAAGAGAAATAATTATTTCCACATCTGAGTATAACAGTGAAAAAACAAGACTAGGCGTCTTTAATTTTATGAATTCTCTCAAAACGGTAAGATGTACGATCGCAAAAGTAATAGTGAAAGGGATTAGGTGAAAGTTTTTTTCACTTATCAAAAGATTTTCGAAAAATAAATCGCACTTTTTAACAATGTTTGATAAAAGAAGGTCTCGTTCTTGAATGACCAAATATTCTAAAAGTAGCTCTTTAATAGGTTTGAAATTTTTGATTTGTTGATCCATTTCTGTATCAATGATTTCTTGACTTATAATAAGTTTCACCCTATCTTTGATTCGAGTGAATATATCTTCTCGTTTCGTAATCTTTTCTTCGTCATTTTCTAAAAAGAATGAAATGACTAGGATTGATAATAAAGATAAATTTGAGAATGCCTTATTTGTTGAAATGGATTTGTTATTTTTGTTATGAAGAACGGACATAAAATCATCGATTCGTTCGTCCCACGAATAATCGTTGTCCATTTTTTATTTAAAAAGATATTTGTAGTGTTACACAAATTCGATTGAATTTATTTTTAAATAAATCTTATTATTTTGTTCTTTTTTAAATTTTTAATAAAAAATTGCATTTCATTTAAGCGTTCTGGAAATGATTAGAAATAAATGATTGTTCTTCGACGATACGTGAGATTGTTGTTCGATAAAATGAAGCGCATGATATTAACAAAACGTGAAAATGATGGATTATTTATTTCAATCAGAAACAATACTAAACTTTTTTCCATTGTTTGAATGATGATCATCTTAAAAAAAAAACAAAATGTCCCCCCCAAAAATCAATCATTAACCGTTCCTAAATTAGAAGAATTTGGATTCCTTTACAATCTCTTATTATTATTATAGTAACCCGACCTCAAAACTTCAATTGTTTGATTGATTAAAGAAGTTAGAAATGAAGTTTGAATTATAATAAATTTTTACATATTTTTTCCGGCCCGTGCTAAATTTAACCGGTTTTCAAAAATATGAAATCGTGTTTTTAGGTATCTTTTTTTTTTTTTTTTAAAAATTAACGATGCAGTACTGCGATAAGTTTATTAGATTCAAAACGAACACGTACAATCAAGATACAGCATCCAAGAAACAATATCTAAATTATCGCTACCCCCGTTCTATATTCCAAACCCGTTTGAGTCGGCTGCCATCGTCACCCCCCGGTAGGCCCGCATGGAAAATGAGTTCTACCATCAACAAGGGGGAGGAAAAAATGCATGTCATCAATACATCATCAATCTCTAATACACAAAGGATTCCATCTAAAAATCTAACCAAGCACAAAAAGAAGAACGCTGACACCCTTCACATAAAATCCTTATTCGTAAAAAAGAGACCTTAAAAAAATTATTTTATCTGGGGAAATCCAAAGGGGCCAAAACTGTAAAACCAAAAAAAAAGAAAGCGAGTAAGTAACATCCAAATCAACAAAAGGAGAGGAAGGAGAAAATCCATTCTGTGCTTGGCTGGCCTTTTTCCTTGCAATCTGCAGACAAAGATAGTGTTGATAGCAAGGATATGGGAGGTTTGCTATTAAAATCGAGTTACGAACATAATAAATCATATGATCCGTAACGTGACTTTAATAGCTTACCTCCCATATCTTCGGACAGCTCATGTTCGTCATTTATTGAATCGTCGAGAACCAACGAGTTTTGTAAAGTTGAGCGAGAACACGTACTTGAGGAGTTAGTAGGCGAACCTGTATAATCAATCACGGTGGGTAACCACAATCTCTCTGACAAAACCTTTGCACGATTGTTCCAGTAGGGTTTGCAGTCCTTTGCGTTTGAAGTTGATTTCTGATCAATATCACTGATGAGTTCATAGGTTGGAAATCGGGAGCTGAGGAGTTGTTTCTGCTGTTCAAGGTTTTTTTTTTTTGCTTGACACTAGAGGCCTGAGTGTGGAGGAACCCTTTTTTGGTAGTGGTGGTGGTGGTGGTGGTGGCGTTATCGGCATTTTGGGAAGTCAACTCTGGAAGAATAGAAGATATCTTGTAAAGATGAGTATCAGGAAGAGACTTTATAGCAGTGATTTTTCCTTACTTTAGCCATGGACACAAGGTGTATGACGAGATTCCAAGATTCCTAGTTGCTTTGTGTGCAGATTATACTTAAAGAAAAGAAAAGAAAGGAGTGGTTAGTTTACAGTTTACGATTTTTGAATCTTTTTATATTGATAAATTGATAAGCATTACTAAGCAGATGTTATCATTGTAAATTACTAAGTAAAAATTTACTACGGTAAAGTTTAATTAACAAAATTAGAAAAATTCCATAAGTGTTGTCCAGGTGATACGATTTGTTTCGTAACAACCAACATTATGGTACTTTGTAGAATACATAACTGCGTAAATAATTACAACCTTTAAATTTATAAATTTTCTGACGGAATCTATTATTTTAAAAAACATTAATACGTAATTTCCTAGTAACAAGCTATTTTTCTGCAAAATGTAACGACATGTTACGTCACTACTTATCAGTTAATTGGCTGATTCTAAATCACCCAGCTATTGATTTGTTGTATATTATACCATCCTCATCAATTTTTCTAAATTACTATATGTCGAATATAATAAACTTTTACTATTTAATAATAGTTATTCAAAAAAAATTCGCGTTCAAGCTGCTCTTGCAAATTTTTATTGATCGCTGATTACCTGTATTTATAATCGGTCATCTTACAGTAACATAAGCAAATAAAGGAATATTCACTCAAGAATTTAATTTATTTTGCCTTTATAAATACAGACAATACATTTTAATATATACAATAATGATCGTTCACAAAAAAATAAACGTTTTTTACCGTATGAACTTATCTTAATTGATCCCTAGAAGAGCGTGATTTACAGACACAACTCAAGAATATTTTTTTTCAATTAAGAATCAGAAGATTATATTTATATATTTATGTGATTTATTGCAACAAGATATGAGTCCTACTCATTTTTATTTTTTTTCCGGCAGTTTACCCTTTCATTGCAAAGGCCGTAAACATTATTATAAATCTCAGAGTGATTATCGAAACACAAATTTCTCATCTACTCATTCTTCACGAAAAATTTAAAGAAAATTAATTAACATTTTTGATATATTGTGAATAAAAAAAATTTGTATGCGTGTTTCGTTCTCACGTTAATCTCGTCAGAGCTAACTTTAAATCCGCGTCATTCAATTATGACTTTAACAAGTTTTCTTTCGATTATTTTTTTTTAGTATGAGCAATATCGATTTTAAAAATTATAGTCACACTAACGTTATAAATTCTTATATTTATTTTGTCTTTTAGTCCTTACTTTTAACATGGTAGTCATCCATATGGTCCAATAGGCGAAGGTAGGAGATTTTAAGAAATGAAAGAGGAAGGTGAAGTGTATAGAATAAGGGGAAAGGAAGAAAAGCCAAATGCTGAAAGAATAGAAGAGGTAAGAAGAAGGAGGGGAAGGTCGTCTTGGCGCGACGACAGCACAAACAGTTCCATGAACGCGAACCTATCGATCATCCTTTCTATAAAAATTTTTTTTAAAAAAAAAAAAAAATAAAAATATATGGAATAAGTTGAAATGAGTTGAAAGATATTTTCCAAGAATCGGATTGAAAAAAAAAATAATCGGTCGGTCAATGTGATTTATACACTGTGCTTATTAATAATTACATATATTTGTGGAGATGAAAACGAAATTTCATAGGCAATTGCAAAAAAAAAAAAAAAATTTGAAGAAAACAATTTATTATTTGACATTACGAAATTTTAAAAAATTTAAAAAACAAATTTCTGTCTTTTAAGTAAATACAAAATATATGGGATTTCAAAATTCAAATTTGACCAAGAAATAATAAAATAAAACAAACAAAATGCTTCTAAATTTCTCGGCGCTCTTAAATTTAATAAGAGAGCAAAGAACCATACATTTTTTTTTTTTTTTTTGAATTTGCATTTAAAAAGAGTTTGTTAATAAATTCTTCCTATATTAAAATCTAAATTTGCCTTACGAGTCATATATTTAATTGTAAATTGGAATCGGACTAAATCGGAAAAAAATAATAACGGTTATAATATTTACGTAATTAATAAGTTGTTTTCTTGATCAGTAAGGTCGCATTTATATCGAATATATTTTTTATAAAATGGTACAAGGGGCAATTGCTATATTAAGATTAACCTTGAAATTTGTAACATTAAGTAGCAATAATAAAATATTAGTCATAATGTCAATATAAATGGAACTTGTTTATCATTATTAGCTTCAATTAAATAAGTAAGTTTAGTAGATATTTAACGAGATCGGTTTTATTTTTGAAGAATTTGCTTATAAAGAATGGAATGATGTATCAAATTTTGAAAAATACAATACCAATGTATGTACCTAATAATGGCATAGATAAATCACAAGTTGATACTAAAATATTCAAATAAGTTATTAAATAATTAATATTTACGTGTTAAATAGAATACACTGTTACTACTAGCAATTAGAAGCTAGGTCGACGAAAAAAAAAAAATTTAAGGGTTTATTGTCGGTTCTTTTCTAAATAAATTCACTTTAATTTATTCAGCAGATTCAGGGTAAATAATCTTGGTTTGCTGAGAAAAAGTCACAAATTAGATATTGAAACGAAACAAAAATGGTTATAAAAGAAGGTTAACATTATTGGCGCAATAAATATCATCGCATAGTCACGTGAAAGGACCAGAACATATATATTTACTGTATTTGTATTAATCATGATAACGGTGATATAAAGCAATTTCTAATTATGATTTTTTAATTATATTAGCTCTTTAATATCGAGAACTATTTGTCTCTCATTTTTTAAGGGTAAATAAAAAAAAAATATGTTACAAATATTTAAGATCTCAGTACTTGTGAATTGAGCTTTAGCGATTTTAGCAAATCTGTTTTAAGCAGAAAACTACATCAATTATAAACTCCAATTAATTCAAGAAAGATTTGAAATGGTTGCTTTGATTCAAAATTGATTACTCCTAAATGACATTAATTCTATCAGACTTATCACCATACCGATCATAAAATAAATCCTATTATAATCATAAATATATTTGATTCGACAAAATAAAAGATATTTATTTATATTTGTAAAATAAAAGAAAGAAAAGAAACGTAATTATCCCAAACAAAGCTAGTATATTATATATAATCTTCATATTCAAATTCTTCGGTTTCAAATTTCTTGATAATTCCTAACTTTTTATACTTTGTAATGGTTGTTTTCATACAAATATCGATCTTCTCCTCACTTTCTGCCAAACTACCAATATTACTAATCATAATTAACGGTAATCGAGGTGTTCGATTTCCCCAACTTGAAAAGAAAGATTCCAAATCTTCGGGAAATGTTCTACTATAAATCCTTAATTCATGAAAACGTTTTGGGGAATACTTTACGACAGCTTCAAACATTTCCCTTTCATCTAGATAAGGACAACCACACCAAACTTTAATACCCTCTAAATGTTGACAACTACCAAGTATACTTTTAAAGATATCCATTTCATCATTTTCAAACATCATGTTAAGCTTTTTAAGGTTTGGACAAAGTCGAGCTATGGATAATTTTAATGAATTGTCAATCCCACCTAAATCCAATTCATAAAGGTTCATTCCATTGATCTCTAAAAGTTTCGTTAAAGTCTCGGAACTTGGACATTGAAAAGGAATTCTTAAAATTCGCAAGTTTGGATAATTTGCACGTTGTAATTCATATGACACCTTTGAATAAACTTGACTAGTTCTAAAGCAAGAAATGATCAATTCTTGTAAATTTGTGAATACGGTAACGATTGATAATGGCATCTCTACACGAAACGCATCTATTTGAAGACTTGTTAACGTATCACGATGCTTTGTTAACGCGGGTATGATATCCGTCCAACCTTTTTCTCCACATTTACCAGCAGATAATTTCAAATATTTCAAATTCTTTTGAAAAGAAATCAACTCTTTTAATCCATTTGAAATATTGTTCCTAAAATTTATGGTCAGTGACCGTATCCTTTGACATATTGAAGCTAGTTGATAAAAAAATTCCGGACAAATATCTGAATAACAACTAAATACTGTTAGGTTTGTTAAACAATCCTTCGCCCCGGGGAAGAGAGTAAATTGTATATTTGGAGCTAATGTCGCATAATTATACAGGACTTTTAATGATGGAATTTGACACATGAATGCTTTTAATAACTCTTGTGACACCAGAAATTTATGATATTTTAAAATAAGCAAGTCGCCATTAAAACGTTGATATTTTAACACCTTTTCAATGATGTGATCGAATGCGTGAATTGAAAGAACTTTGATATATGATATATAATTTATCAAAGGAGGTTTCGAAGTTGGATTTGAAATAATAATATTATTCGATATTAAAAGCTCTTTAGATTCATTAGGTAGACAAGAAATCAAGGTACCAAGTATTGATAATGATTCATGTATCTGAGTTCGTTCCTTCCAAATATTCCTCCATAAAATCCTAACTGCAACTCCACACCAAAGGTGATTAACAAGTAAGGATGAACGTAAAGAAAATTTATCTTCTTTTAAGAATCCAAAGATATCATTTAAACAGTCTTCAGGAAGTGGACAACTCATTTTTCTTTTTTTTTTTTATAAAAAAAAAAAAAAAAAAAAGGATTTAGGAATTTGAATATTGAGTTATTCCATTTTTATTCATCTTATTACCCTTATTTTGACTTTTTGGCGTTTAGGTGTATTCTGTGTATCCTATGTAACATTGTTTGGAGTAATGATCAATTTGCGGAAATTTTAAAAATAGTATTTTCAAATTTTATTGAACACGTGACGTTGGGTGTTCCATCAACTAATTAAATCAAAATTACGAACGGTATCATATAAAAGTTTATTATGAGATTTTACGGCATTACGGCATTACGGCATTAAACTATAGTACTATAATTAATAAATTTCCTATTAAAATTGGCATATTTTCGTGCTCCCATAGCTGGATTCTTTTATTATCTTCGTTTCTAATTTCGCAAAAAAATTAAAAATAACTGTTAACATCTTTCTTTTTTTTTAAAAAAAAAAAAGATCGTTCACACTAGGGTTAATTTCCAAGTTGTTTTTCAATAGTAAAAGATTTTTTTCTTCAGTTTAATTCAAAAAATCGAGGCGTCATGTTATTCTTTAAGTCATTGTGTTGATTTATATTTGTATTTCGTCTAAATATTAATCAAACGAAAGTTATCGAATTTTTAAAATTTAGGGTTTCTACCGGGAAATGTCCTATTTCAAAACGCATGAAATACAAACTCAGAAATTAATTATTTAAATATAAAAGAAAATCAATTAATAAAAATTAAACATTAAAAATTGAAATTAAATAATTATATAAATTACGTCAATTACGAGTTAATGTTAAAATAGGGTTAGGGTTAAAGTTAGAGAAATATCATGTTTTTATAAACACCAATGATGAGATTAGGGTTTAAGTTTGAGTTAGGGTTGGATTATTTATAAAAAAAAAAAATCAACAAATTGTATTATTTGTTTAAATTTTCTTTGTTATAGATATGCTAAAACTTTAAATAATTAAGTTTCAGACTTCATGTTAGCGAACCCTGGGGCATCGCAAGGGTAAAACCGTTAGTTTGATATTTATCGCGCGAAAATCCACTCCATATAGTTACATGATTAAAATCGATTCCGATCGATTTTATTAGAATCGATTACAATCCCTAAGCTTCGCAGCTTAAAAGAAGAGGAAGAATATTTATGATAAATGGAGTTGCTTAACTGCGTTTAGCATAAAATTGATGAAGTAGTACAGGCAGTAAGATTAATTACTTGCGACGGGCAATTACGAATGGCGAAGTAGCTGCGTAAAAATATTAAAATATTGAAAATGTCGGAAATGTCGGAAATGTCGATAATGTCAAAATTCTTTATATTATATTAGATATTCGTTAAATTTTTTAAAATAGAAAAATAGTATTTAGAAATTTTGTATATAAACCCCGAAAATCCGCTTTGTTCAAAGAATATGGTTAACGAGTCTAGAGAAGAGATGTCCGAAATCTTGAAATAATAAATACCTTTACACTTTCAAAAAACTTTATCGTGTCTTCATATAGACTGAATAATAACCAACTACACAAAGAATCGTATTAAGTAAATTGCTGAATAAATCTTTATTTTAATCGTTGTTTGGTTAACCTGGTTTCGGTTTAAAATCGCTTTTCACCGGTTCAAATCTATGGAAAAGTGGCATTAGATTGATAAAAGTGCCATAAATTCTATTAAAGTACATACATTAAATACTATTTAAAATCCTAAATTTAAATTAAAAATAAAATAGAATAATTTTTTATTTGATATTTTTTTTCACAAGTTCAAATAAATTATAAGTTCAATTTTTTTTTTTTTGATCGTCATAATTAATTGATTTATTGTGGGGGTGGGTGGGTAAATATAATTCAGTTCTTTCGTTTATGTATTTATAAACAAATTTGTATTGTAAGCAGAAGGTATTTATTGAAAAAATTGTGAAGTAATAGACAAAATATTTATTTAATTATATTAATTAATCAGTGTTGCCTCAACGTCGGCGCCTACACTTTCGCAATGTCAATATATTAAACTAAGAAAATGCCAATCACTAATAATAAAACTGCGAAATACAAAAATATAAAAATAATAAGAAAATCGGGATTTAAAAAATAAAAAGAAATTACAAAGCAAAGATTATATGTTAAAAATGGCGAAAGCGAAAATATCGCGAAGGAATAAAGGAAGGTTTTAAGGTGTATATATGCAATGTAAGAAGGGCGACCTTGGAATGTTTTGTTATTTTAGGATTTCCAACTCATTGTATACATCCTGGCAAAAGGACTAACTGCAAATATCGATAACAATTTACAAGCGAAATTACTGTGTTTTTTTCGGACGGAATTATATGAATGTAACAATAGTATTTTTCTAACCTTTTTTTTACATACGAACTTAAAAAAGCAAAGCTAGGGATGCTAATGGTCACGGTCATGACCGGTGCTAGCCGCAGATTGTACTGCGTCTTAGTCTAACGCTGCGCCGAAAATCATGAAAATAATACATGTAATACATGTATCGTTTGATCGACTTTATAATATATCGAAAAGTCTACATATGTATCGTTTATAATTATATAAAAGCGTAGTATAGTACTAGTTAGCAATTTTATATAAATAGACCTGTAAGTTGACTTTGAGTCAACAGAGTTCGATTAGATAGTTTTCTGAATAAGTCTTGGGACTAGACTTATAACTCTACAGATTAATAAAGAAAGGTCTTCGAGATAATCGAGTTCTTAAGTTATTTAGTTTGTTAGCTTTGTTTTGGTACGATTCCAGGTCTAACACCGGAAACCTTATTCGCGAAAATCTTAATATGAAGAATAAATTTTTTTTTGAATTATTTTTTTTTTTTTTTTTTTTTGAACGAAATTATCTAACGCCAACATCTTATTTTTAAAAAATAACCACGTAAATTAATAAGTGAATAATAATTTAAAATCTAAAGCTAAATCATGATAAAATCTCATTGCGTTAGAAAGTTTTATTTATTTCATATATTCCTTTTGATTCAAGTACATAATTCTTAGGCAAAAACTGTTTCGCCACTTGATTTCAAAATTATTATTTTTTAAATATTGTAGCATATGCTCGACATGTCACAAGAATTTCCGAGCAGACTAACCCACCATAATGGATTATTACTCAGCAAGGCTAGAACAAACAAAAGGAAAGCAACTAAAATACCACTAGTGAAAAAAACGACATGAAGGTACCAGTTACCAAACACGCTTTTTTCACCTCTCAAATGGCTTAAAAGTGCCAACACGCTGTTGAATGACCATATGGAACACAACAGCGAGAGGTATTTACTACGACATAAAAATCCAATTGGGGGTGTGAAGTAGACTAGGAGCACTGATATCCAGGGAACTACTATTGACATAAGAGCAGCGAACGCAACACGAGCATATAGGTTGGACTTATTATGCTTATCTAGATTGGTGACATTTACTTTTTGGTCATCTAGTTTTATATTAGGATCCTTAACTACAATATATTTTAGAAAAGTTCTCCTGAAGATTGCCGGTAATGTCCAAGATAATGCTATCGGTATACTCGGCCAATCCTCATTACAGACAGACGGACCTATCACCCTGACAATTCCTGAAATTACACCAACTAAGATATAGTAGAATGACGCCAACGACGACAATCTTTCTAGTACGGACGCCTTCGCGACGCATTCTTTCATAATTTCCACTTGTTTCACATCCATGACATCCATGGCATAAACTCCGAAAGGTCTGTAATTGATTTTCTTCCCGTCACGTGTAATGAAACACTCTGATGGGAGCCAATATATGCACAAAGTTGTCTCATCATTTTTTATGCAGCAGACGTAAAATAATCCCGTAAATGGACAGCCAAGACATCGCAGTAACCATATAAACTTGTCCACAAAACTCTCCCATGGAGCGGCACCAATTGTTGCTATAACAGGTAAGCAACCTATTACGTATTGAGGAACAGGGTCTTGTAATTTACGAATGAATTTTAGCACCAACAATTCCTCTGCCTCCATTTTCATATCAAAATTAAATTATAAGTTTCGTGCTATATATATCGAATTCTGTCATATAAAAGATATTTATCTTGTAAAACCAAGGCGTATCTGTGTAATTATTGAGGCTTTGTTGGCTGCATAAGTAAGGTGACGATTATTGGTAAAAGATGTTGATTGTTAATTTTTTTCAATGAATTTTATCGATAACAAATAATGCGTCCAATGTTTCACACCGGATTTTATCAAAATTAGATGTTCCGCTGATTTCACTTTTTACTATTAAAAGAAACTTTGAAAATAATTAGTATGTATTAGTTATTTACCGCTCAATCGCCGACATCATCAGGGTAAATAACTAATACATATTTCCCGATTACTAACGCCCGTGATAAGAAAAATCACATGAATTATTTAAGTCACATGTTATTGTGACATAAATCCTTTTTTTTACATCATAAATAATTTTTTTTTTCATTTCTTAAAAAATGAAATCAAGAAGACCGTAAAATTTAATACTGCTCGTTTAATTTTTTCTGTGCTTGCGGATGAGTTTTAGTAACAATATTATTTCGTTTCTATTATAAAGTTTATTTACA
>CAJVPQ010000429.1:0-28408 GCA_910591825.1 Funneliformis caledonium
TTAAATTATAATAAAAGTTTTATAAGACTATAGTATAATATTTTATTATACTAATGTTCTTTCTTTATTAAATAAAATATATTTCTATATAAAGATTTAATTAATCATCATAATTTCTTAAATAATTTTAATATCCTATAAAATATAATTTAATATTATAATTATGATTTAACCAATTTATATATAATAATTTAAATATTATATTTTATAATTTATATATATTTAATAATATTAAAAAAATTTATATTTATTATTAATCTGATGATTTAAAACCTATTTGACAAATTTGGATTAAAAAAAAATTGAAAGATTTAATTTTAATAGAAAGCAGTTAAAAGCTTTTAATGCACATCAACTATTCATTATATATATATATTAAAATTTAGAATTTAACTTTTAATGAAAGATTGAAAGCCTAAAAGAGCTTCTAACATTTATAAAGTTGAATTGTATTTATTTTTTAACCTTTTTAACAATCCATTTATAATATTTATAATTTGTGAATTTTTTATATTACAATTAGTATATACCATGCGGAAATTATTTATTTATTATTATTATGGGTTCAATATATTAAAAAATTGAATGAATCTCAACTTTAAAAAATCTACCGAAATTAGAACATGGACGAATTACGATATTGGTTTATAATCATTACTAAAAAAAATTTCCAAGAATCATAGTTACAAATTATTACAAATATGAGTAATTAGTAACTTACTTTTCTCTTAAAAAAAAGATTGATTTAGTCCAATTTAATGAAAATACGATAAAAAAAGTTTTCGCTTATCAATTATAAACGTGTTTAAAGCGGTACATTTCCGAGGAAAGCTTATATTTGTCGAGACTAAATCGAGCCCTACTAATAACTCTTGCCTAAATTGTTAAATTAATGACCTCAACCCGACTTATTAATGATCTAAGATGATCAAACTTGAGATTGATTTTGACCATTATAATCTTCAAACAAGAAGATTATGTATAATTCAACTCGAGATTGCGTTCAATCTAAATCTTATTCATGTTAAATTACAATATGATTCATGCTGGGTAACTTAACATTAAAATTCCATCAAATAGTATATTGCGTTCATATCACATGGTAAGGTCACATGGGCAAGGCACGCATGATCGTAAACACGAGGCTTTGATGACTAATGATACTGCGGCAGATTCCATAAAGAGCATTTCAGGGGGGCACAACCGAAATTTTACGATTACGTAAAAATGAACTTCCTAAATGATACTATGAATGGTATTTATGGGTTCAGACAAAGAACAACTTAAATTAGTATGGTAATAGAACATCGTGTCGATCCAAAAAAAAAATATATTGTGGGAAAAAAAAATTCAGAGGAATTGAAGATTTTTTTTTTTTTAAAAAAAAAAAAAATCGAAAATCGCGGTTAAGCCCGTAAAATAATAGTTTTGTCCGTCTTTTTTTCTTTCAAGGAAAAAAAAAAAAGGTAATCCAAATAAAAAAAAACTTTCATGCACATATGAGCGCAGGTGACCTTCTAAATTTGGAAAGACATGAATCTCATTGGTGGGGATATTCAATTTATTAAAAATCGGAAGAAATTGTGTAAAAACTTTAATAAGGGATGTTTTCTTTTTTTTCATGAACAATTGAAACATTTTGGTCTTTTATGCTGTCCTATCATAATTTTAAATTCAAAGTCAGAATGAACGGGACTATAAGGAAGTTAACCATTATAATCAATTAATTGCTCCATTTAAAAATATAATTAAAAATTATATCCTAAAATGGATAGCATATATTTATCACGAAAAGTTTTTTCCGCGCAATAAAAAAATAAAATATTTTTTTTATTTCACGACCATCACCTCGTATTTATCTTTTGTTTTTCCTTTTATTTATTTTAAATTTATCAAATGCAAACAAATAGTTGCTCACGTTTTTTTTTGTCAAACGTCTGCTTCAATGTATTTTCTTATGATTTTTACTTTTTGTTTTTTTTTTTTTTTTTTTTTTGAAACGGGACTTTTGATACGTGACGTTACTTTGGGCCATATTCTAATCATCACACTGGTATTGAACAAGAAGGGGTAGGTTCATAGATAGTTCGCTCCTTTTACAAAGCGATAATCTCTGGTAAACCCTTTAATTAATGCCTGCACCATGTCATGTAATGTTGTTGGACGTTGACTGAATAGCACTCTTTTTGAATCCGTTTGACAAGTTACGTTGGAATTATTGTTGTCTTGACGTCGCACGACGTCTTGGGGATCCTTCATTACGTCAGGTGTCATCCACCCTGCTTAAACAATTATGGGGTTTTGGGTTTGTCAATGACATGACCGGTTCGGAATTAGAAATTAATAATTCTGAAATTGGTTATTTCACGTAAATGAGGACGGGATTGGTTAGGATTAAAATGGCTTCAATGAATTGTTTGATGATCATACGTACAATATGTATAAACGTTTATGTTTAAATTTACACCATAATCGGTGATAAAATGATTTTTTTGAACGGGTATCACCAATTCGAATGATGATATCATTGGTGGTGACGAACCATTTTTCATAATGAGTGGCTTTTGAGAAAACCTTTTTCCGACATTTTATTAGGGATTCACGATTGTGGTTGTCTTAAATCGAGATTAAATCAATCAATGGTACAAATGCAGGGATCATAAAGTCGATTACTGGTCCCTTACATGAAGTGTAACCTGTCAAATATTATATAACCACATTCTGATTATTTAATCTTTTTTAAGGATTTTTTTTTTTCTTTTTTTTTTTCTTCGTGGTGTTTTGTTAAAATAATCACATTTCGGACGATCACAAAAGAGGGAAAAAAGAAAAAAAATAACAAAAAAAAGCATACCCGTTAGGTAAGCAAACTGCTCCCGATTTTCTAGAAATTGCGCGATATAAACACACCCGTAAAATGACCATTGGTTCATCATTTATTTTGAAAATGGAAACTCAATGATGTAAAAATGACGTCGCTAATTAAGAAATTCGAATGAATGGCTTTACATAATCCAAGATTCAGATTGAAATGATTAGATATTGATTTCTGGTGCCACCATGTCGTGTAATTTGTGATTTAATCGAAATTAACCGAAGATCTCAAAAATCCCACGACTCAATACTTAATTACTTCACACACTGACCATAAAGATCATCCCATCAAAATTTAATATAACCATATTGTAACTGCCTTATAAAGAATTTTTCCTTCAAAGGCAAGTTGGCATTTATTGCAACATACAATTAACAATAAAAAGGTGTTTGACCGAAAATGATTGTGGTACAATGATACATATAATTTAGGTCTGGAAACAATGGTTGGTCTGATGCCGTGTAATGTACGAGCTGTCGTGTCACTCCTTTATCTTTTGGATTCTTCTTGCTGGAAAATTCGAGATGTAACTTTCTTATACAAGCGATCGGACCTTTGGAGGAAATCCACAACGGAGTCCATTACTATAATTAAAAGAGGACCCCAAAATCATTTTTTTTTTGACCGGTAAAGCCAATCAACGTCCGCCAAAATTTTTTTTTTTTTTTTTGGCAAGGGATGTTCAAGATGTTCGGTTATTTCCTTTAAAGAATTCGAGTGGATTGTTCACTATTTTGATGAGCGTGGGTCCACAGCAAACAAAGGGTGATACGAGTTAATAATAAGAAAAACTAAAAAAAAAAACCGTGATTGGCGAGATTCTACTCTTTTTTTGGGAATTTTCAATTATTGTTTTCATAATACCTTAATTCTAAGTTTAGATGAAATCGTTTTTTAAGGGGGCACCAGTCGGGTACGAGTGATGATGGTTCATCATTGTCAAAAACCGTTTAATGCTTTCAAATCATGATTTTTTAAGGAGATAAATGACGTAAACAAGGTTACCAGGGAGAAATCATCTACTATTATTATAAATAAATTATTATTTTTTTTTTTTTTATTATTTTTCGTTATTATTTATTATTTTTATTATTATTATTATTTTAATTACATAATTATTGATTACCAAAACCGGTCGAATTCATAAATGAGCGTTCCATTATAATTTCGTTTTGTTTGCTAATCTGCTATTGAACAAGGAAAATGAGAGAAAAAAAAAAAAAATAAAAAAATTTAAGTAAATAATAATGATGATTGTAATAGTAAATAGTAAATAATAAATAATAAAAATAAAATAAAAAAAAAAAAAAAAAGAGAATGAATGCAAGTTGACAAAAACGTAAATGACATGTTTCAAAAAATTTCTCCGATATTAAATTTTTTTTACCGTTTAAGAAAACAAACATGATTTAAGGAGGTTACGATTGTCCTTGTGTTGTTAAAAAATTCATCCGTTGGAAACTGTTTTGGATTAAAAGACGAAAAAACGTTGTTCCTAAGGGGGGGAGGGGGGGTTTGACATGTTTCACACCCGAAAACCACCTTTCACCATTGTTGGTTATCAAAGTAAATTTCATTATACTTTTCCCAATGAAAAAAAAAAAGAGGGGATCGAAGAAAATTTGGGCAAGAGGGTGGATTAGCCACACCCCAACAAAGCGACTCTATTTTTTTTTTAATTTTAATCGACAACAAACAAACACGGAAATTTTTACCTTACACAAAAGGGAAACGCCACAGATTTTAGAAACTGGATTATCTTTTTTAAAGTTTCCAACTAAACCAAATCCATCGAATTAATTTACCTTTCTTGTTGAATTATAATATCATTATGATATATTACAACTTTTGTTTCTTGTTTCAAAAATGATGTTAAAGTTTCAGGGTGACACCCTAAACACCTTACCTAAAAAACGACCAAACCAAATCAAGTTGAAAGGGATTTCTAGAAGATAAATCCAAAATGAAAGTCCACATTTGACAGGAAAAACGCACAATGGGATTAACAGGTCTTCCCAACCATTTATGAGTTATTATTACGAAATATGACCTAGCATGTGCTTTTTCCCAAAACACGTTTGTTCTCGAAACATGAACCGATATTACGATTTTTAATTTCACAAACATTCCTTTCCGTTTGAGAATCTTCATCTATTATGTATTATTCAACGGAAAACAATCGACAAGAATCATTTACTATTATAACAAAAGATGATTATGATCATTTATCTTTATTATTTATCATTAATTATTATTAAATTACGAAAATTTGCTTAGTGATTTCATCATGAAATCGGTCCATACCGATATTTTTTCACCATAATGGGTATGTAATTTTAATACTCCTTTTGAACATTTAATATATTACACAATGACGAAGTACAAAGGCTCGATTTAGAATTAAATTGTCAATAAGGGTTAATTTCCAATTCTTTTTATTTAATAAACACGAAAAAGGAAATTATTATCAACAAATGCTAATTTAAGGAGGTATTGAATGGGATTGTGACAATGGTAGGAATTCTAAATATTGTTACAGTTTACTGCGGAATCTCATTATGTTGTGCGACGAATCCATTTTCACCTTGAAGCGTTCCGTTATTCTCTCCCCTAATATTGTGTTTTTGTGAGACTCCCACGGTCATTGCACGAATAATCTTGAACCAAACTTTAAAAAATCAGATTCTTTTCGATTTAAAGGCAAGTCGTTTGAGAAAAAAAAAAAATTTAATATTTTTTTCATGCAACTTGTAAAATTTATTTTTTTTTTCTGTTGGATTAGTTTGGTTTCGTGAGTAAAAAAAAAATTTTTTTTTTTTTAAATATCGTGTGATGTTGTTGTTTAATTATGTTTAATAGAAAGAATATGTAAGCAAGATGATGGTGACACGATGGTGGGATGATGTTCTTCAAACCGTTTAGGTTTTAAAAAAGAGATTATAAATGATCACTATAAACAATTTTTTATTTTCGGGTATTCCTGTGACTATCCTTTCTTTGTTCCTCCTTTACTTTTTTTTTTTTTAAAATGATATTAAAAAAAAAAAAAAAAATCTGATAAGTGTTGAGAAATGGATCGGCAGTACATGATAGATACCTTAGCAACCGAATGACATGACATGCATGGTATATCCAAAAAAAACGTAGAAGTTAGGTCAACAACCAGTTACCAATCGCCAAGCGGAATTCCTTATAGCACGATGTATGGTTAATAATCATAATAATGTAAGCAAGCATGATGTCCTAGGATTGTGTTTTTTTTCCCCACAAGTCTATCCCGCCGAATTAAGATAAAGCTCAATTTTGCTGCGCATTCTCGTTTCCCTTCGAAAAAAGTAAACAATACACACACCACATTGTCCATTGGGATTTTTTGAAACCGTGTCAAATCTATTACGTTTTAAAAAAGTTTCTTCCTTCGTCTTTACCGGGAAAAAAAAAGGGGGGTTAATTCTTTTTTTTTTTTTTTTTGCTTTTTGTTATTCCTTTTCCCTACTTTTTTTTTTTTTTCCTTTCTTTTTAATCAAATTCCAAAAATGGTAATCTATTAAACTGCTACTGTTTCTCCAAAAAAAAATATTCTCATGTCAAATCATCTCCCGCCTCACCTTTTTTCTTTTTAGTCAGTCTCATGGTACATAATGGGATCGACATGTTCCACTTGAACAAAAAAAGAATTTTTTTTTTCTCTCTTGCATATAATCATAGTTAAAAAATTGTTTGGAAAAGTGGTAGGATAGTTCTTTTAGATGAAAATTCGTGTCACCCTTGAAGCATACAATACGTTTTGGTTTGCGATTGAGGGGAAATTTCAAAAAAAAAAATATTTTTTTTTCTTTCTTTAAAGATAACGAATTCCCATAATAAATTAATAATAATGTTATTATTAATAATAATAATAGTTCAACAACAAACGTGCCTCTCACTCCCTCATTTGTCAATGATTATTTACCAATTTATATATGCTATACAGAAGATACAGTCGGTCCCCTGACGGTGAATTTTTTTTTTTTTCCTTTGTACCATGACAAAGAGTATTTGTTTGAAGCATGAAATCCCCATTAAAAAATAACACATAATTTATCTTACTTGATAAAGTTTATTAAAACTATTTTGATCAGATAATTTATTTCGCATAAAAGTTTAGCGGGGTGACACAACGCTCACCTTAAATATGTAAAAAGAGGTCATACCTTCCAAAATAGCTCGTGTTATTTTTATTATCAATTACATTGTTATAATTTAAAGTTTGGTAATGATGTCATGTGTTGGATATTACATCAACATTCACTTTGAGGTCGCAGTATCAAGTTATTTATTGTTTCATTCGTGACATAACCCTGACATAACCGTTTCACGAATATTTACCCAAACATCATGCTGTTTAAAGAGAAATGATAATAATCATAACAATAAAGGGTATTATATATATTTATTATATACATAAAAAAAAAAAAGCGGGAAATGGGAAAATATCAAAGATGCAAGATGAAAATATCATAGAGAAATGGAAAAGGGAGGGAAACGGCTAGTGGTGGAATGGATTTAGATTGAAGATTCCGTCGTTACACCCCTTTCTATTTATAAAAAGAGATAAGCTCAAACAAAAAAAAAAAAAAAGATTTAGAGTAGTTCAATTGTTTGATTTTTTATTGTTGAAAGATGTTTTGATTTTTGATATGATAAAGCAAAGCAGATTAAAAGTGAATTGTATGACAGAAAAGGTTTTTGGAAACAAAGAAAAAAGGTGATGAGAAATTGCCCGTGGGTTCTACGTTACACGGAGTGATGCAGATATCACATTTGTTACAATCTTTTTTTCATATTTGTCCCTTTATTATCAATCATTACGATGGTTTTTTTTTTTTTAAAAAAAAAAAAAAAAAAAAATGGCATATCATAAAAGAAGTTGCCGCCAAAAAAAAAAATAAAAATAAAATAAAAATAAAAACAAAACAAACCCACCACTGACCAAACGGGACAAAGATGACGATCCGAAATCGATATACTTCAAAGTGTTACATTCAGACTTCAGAGGAAAGGGAACGTTTAACCAAACAAAAGATTTCACAATATAACGGATAACAATGCAACGAAAAAAAAAAATTTATAAACATCGGTAAAGGAACAAAAAAAGTCGTTCGTATTTCTCTGCTGCGGAAATTTTCCCAGGGTGGCATGATCCTTGACCCGTCTCCCCGAATTCTAAAATCTAACTGGTTTTTACCGGTTTGATGAAAAAAAAAGGCTCCCCCAAAATGAAATTTTTTGATGGGTTCCCCCCCGATAATAAAAAATCCCATCTCAGGTAGTAAAAATGAATTGACGTCCATTGCGTTATAATTAATTCCAAAGAAAACGCAATCGCAAATCGATTTTATTCATGAATGGGAAGTCAATGCACTGATTAGCATTGGATAGTCTTATGTCATTATGTTAGCATGATTTAGGTTTTCTAACACAGCGACCGAAAACGTAAGTAGTTCATCAAAAATGACGTAATACAACCGATCTTCAAAGAGATTCTAATTTTTCTTTTTTTTTGGGAGAGAGGTCTCTAAAAAAAAAAAAAAAAAAAAAAGGGGACCTTTGGTCCTATATTCGAATTAGTCTAGAATGATTGGAAACGAGATATGCGCTTACATATGTCGTCTGTCATTAACCATTTTTTTTTTAAGCGTTTTTTTTCTTTGAAAAAGAAAAAAAGAAAAAAAAAAAAAAAAAAACAATAAACAAAGGAGCAACAATTTGAATGGATGCTAGTTTTAAAAAAGAAAAAAAAAAAATTTTTTTTTATTGTTTATCAATATTTGATATCTTGTTTTTTTTTGTTTTATCGTTTAAATAATAAGCTCATGCAGAATCGCAGGGGCCCTTTTCCCCTTTCGTTGGATTCAGGACTTGAAACCTGTTTTCCTGGATAAAACTAGGGTAATCCCTGATTGTATGCGTTTTATCAAAGTATTTTTTTCGGTTATTAAAGACCGTGCTGCGGGTGTATGTATTTTACCGGAATTTGTTCTTGTATTTAAAAAAATTTTTTTTTTTTCATTCATCCTTTGCGAAAAAGAAAATTTTGGGTCTCTGCTTTGAATGTCATGTTCGGTGCATACCGTGTCTATAAATTTTCGCCTGATGATCACGTTTCGTTACTTGTACGTTTTGTTGGAATATGGAAAGATATGTGACATTCTCTCTTGTTTCCCCAACCTTTTTTTTTTTTCATTCTTAATTTTGATGATTCACCATTCCCCTTTTAAGTTTTGAATGTTGCATACTGCATGGTTTTATTTATTTATTTATTTATTTATTTTTAAAAGAGTAAAATAAATTAGTGTCAACCATAAAGGAAAAGAACGAACTGCATAACTTATAGGACGTTTGGGAAGCGTCCACTCATGAGCTAGATGTCCCGGTAGAGCAAAGAAGTTCGGACGATGTTTTTTTTTTTTCTTGCATGTTAAACTCTTGTGACGGTTGATTCTTTATCCATGCGCTTAATAATAGGAATAGATTTGTTGTTTTTCCCTTTTAATTTGTAAATGGTAAACAACATTTTCGGCCTTGGGAAATTTCCTTATAGTGCTCTCGTTCAGTCTTTATACGTAACAATTTCTATGGAATGACGATAGGCGGGACACAGACTTTCTAAAAATATCTAATTATGTCATTCTTTTGACCTTTTTTTTTTTTGTTCTCGACCGAAATGAAAAGGAAAAAGGTCACCAAAAACCTGTCACTCCTTGGCATGACCCCCCATTTTGAAAAAAAAAAAAAATATGGTCATTCATTTTTTTTTTTCATTCATTTTTTTTTTTTACAATAGGAAATATGTGGATGTTCACAATAGAAGAGCACAATAAATAATAAGATATATTGTATATATATATCGATATATATATATATGTGTATATATTTATAATATACGTATTTTTTATATCACCGATTAAAGTTTTTTTTTTTTTATTATAATAGTGTATAACGATAATGTATGATTAATGATTTTTTAATATATAAATATATATTTGATGTATGTATTTCCATTCTATTATATGATGTTTTAAATCACACATGTACAAAATTATACTAGATCACACATCATTGAGAATTTTTCTAAAGTATATATAATGGCCGAACACACTTTATCTTTTTTTCAAAAAAAAATTTTTTTTTTTTAAAACAAACAACAAATACGAAAGCAATAATTACTTCTTTGCAGCTTATAAAAAAAATCCATCTTATTATTTTTAAAAAAAAAAAAAATTTTCCTTTAAAAAAATAATAATATTTATTACATATATATATACAGACATATATATATATATTTATATCTAAACACACGTACATACATATTGTATAAAAAGGTTATTGTATAAAAAAAAAAAAAAAAAAAAATTTATTTATATACAATCATTTTTTTTACAATAATCAACTCTACATTTATTTGACTCTTTATTGTATAAGATAATCCGTTATTTCACATCTATAAAAACTTGAGAGACTAGTATATAAACGCAGTAAATTTTCCCCCCACTACCTTTTTTTTTTTCCCTCAACAACAAACAGAACCGTTTTTTGTTCTTCATCAAAAACTAATTTTTTAAAAAAAAAAAAAAAAAAAAAAAAATTTCCTTTCAACGAACAAAGGTCCTTTTTTTAATATTCAAAAAAAAAAATATCATCATCATCGTAATTATATATATACTTACTTATATATATATATCACAACAAAAAAGTATATATATATATATTTATTTATTTATCTCTCGTATATAGCCTTTTTGCGTAAGAAATTTCGATATTTCATACAAGTAACAGAAAAAAAAAAAAAAGAGACAAGTGTGCGATTCTTATTATATTCTTCGACGAATTTTTAACGTCTCTTTTACGACTTGCTTTACACTTTTATTTAAAAAAAAAACTTATGACCGCTATCGCTGGTAACAACTATTTACTCACCATGCCTTATATTGAACAACAGCCATACGAAAACATTAATTTGTGTGGAAATAACGGTTACGACCCGATAACCGAATACGCTCAAGCTCAATTTGTCAAGACCGAATTTTATCAAACCCAGAAACAAAACCAATTTCAACCACATCATCTACAGCCTCAGCAGAATCCACAGCAACCACAACCACATCCACATCCACATCATCATCCTCATCATCCTCATCATCCTCCTCCCCATTCTCATCATCCCCAAGAACATTTCACATATTTACCAATGTCTGGGTCGACCTCGCCTCAACAATCTGTTCCAACTTTATTATACTCGCAAAATTCTCAACAACTCGATCATTACGAGAACAACGATGACAACAAGACCGTTCAGATTAAATCCGAGTATGACTACCGATACGACATCGATTCCACCGTTTCAAGTGTAGAATCGTCTCCTCACATCGTTGCCGCAAATGAATTCGAAGCATCATCTCAATTCACCACCTACAATTATCCTCCTCCTCTCTGTGATGATTCTTCCAGTGAACCTTTATCTTCCGCCACTTCTACCACCGTACCCACGGGTGGTGATCTCACCTTTGCCTTGTCTCCAGATTCCCTCTCCCAATATTATAGCATCATTCAAAGTACCCCCCTCGATCAAAATTCCGGGGTTCAACCTTCCTTCACCGATCAAATGAGGTTCATCATTTACGAGCCTCGTCAAAATGATAACGTTTCACTTATGAACGCTCCCAATAATTATCAGATGCCAATGTGGCAGTTGCCTTTATCGACTTCGGGTATCGACAACAGACCAATCACGACGGTTGCTTCCTCTCAGAGTTCTCTAAACTTACCTTTCGATTACTCTCAAAATCAAGTTTTGGTAAATCCCGCACAGATTAATCCTCTTCCTCCGGTATCATCATCTTCATCGCAACAGCAGCAACCCCTTCAACCTCCTCAAACGCAACAACAAGGTCAGCCACAATCGCAGCAGCAGCAACAGCTCATCAAGTGTCCGCATGAGGATTGTCCAAAAACCTTTAGCAGGTTATATAATTTAAAGGCTCACTTAAGATCTCACTCCCCGGCTCGACCATATCAATGCCCAATGTGTCCAAGATCCTTCTCGAGGAAGCATGATTTGCAACGACACATTCGAGTTCACACCGGTGTTAAGCCTTATCAATGCCCATGCTGTCGAAAAGCGTTCGCTCGTACAGATGCACTTCGACGTCATTTTAAGATGGAAGAAACTTGCAGGAATTCACCTGAGGTTCAAAACATGAAGACGAGAAGAAGATACTCTGAGATGCATTAATTAAAAAATCTACTTATATTTCATTCTCTATATTCTCTGAAAATTTTTGGGTTTTGGAAAAGAAAAAAAAGAGCACAATTCTTGAATTATTTCGGTTAATCGGATTATAGTGGTAAAAAAAACGAGTGGTATAATCAAAACAAACTTCATGTGGAATTTTAATTTTTTTTTTCTTTTTCTTTTCCCAATACGATCCCAAGGAAAAGAACAATAATTTTTTTTTTTATCTGATCGCTTGTTAATTTTTTTTTTCGTTTCGATTTTACTTCATTCACTTTTATTTTTATTATAAAAATTTTGTATAAAAATTCCAAAAGAAAAATAATATTTTCAATTGGATAATATTTTTTAAAAAACGAGCGATACAATCATTGGACTTTTGTGCATTAGTATTATTTTTTATATATATATATTTTTTTTCTCGTGCATTTTTTTTTTTTGATAATTTAAAATCAAAAAATCAAAAAAAATCAAAAAAAAAAAAAATCAAAAAAAAAACCATCATCTTTCAATATGGACAATAAGAATTCTTTACGATTTTCAATTTTATTCATTTTTTACAACGCGAAAATTTATTTTATCTTTTTCATTTTTTCTCCATCCTTCACTTTTCTTTGTATATACAATTAGATTTTCTCAAGATTTATATGGCGATAAGAAACTACGATCAAATTTTTTTGCTTTTTTACGAAATCATTTTTAAAATATATCAATATAGTAAAAAAAAAAAAAAAAAAAAAAAAAAAAATAATAATAAAAAATAAAAATAAAAATCCCCCTTCAAAAAAAAAACGAACATTTACTTTTTTTTAAAACTTTGTAAAAAAAAAAGATAATTTTTTTATTTCGATTAATAATATAATTAATAAAAATTGAGGAAAAAGCAAAAAATTTTGCTAGAGTTTGCGGAAAATACATAATCATAAAAAAATTTTTATTTTTTTTTCAAGTGGGTTTTTTTTATCTCGTGATATAAAAATGATTGCGCGACGAGAGCACAAAGAAGTAAATTCAAGTGTTTACGCGTCAATAATATAACACGTACGTTATTACATAATTTGATAAAGTAACTAAATAATCCCTTTTTTGAGATGTTTCGCGTGGATTAATGGAAACTTATTCTCAATTTGGGTTTCAAGATCTCCAAAAGCATGACACAAACGCTCTGAATAAATTGAAAAGAGGATTGATTCATAATCGTAAATCGAATTTATTATATGCAAAACCTCGTGGTTTTTTTTTATCCTCGTCATTCTATTTTTTTTTTTTTTGAATTTTTTTTTCCCACACTTTTATCGGTAATCAACAGTAAAGTATAAACATGTAATATTTGTTTGATTTACTTTTTTCACATTGCGCAGTTTTCCCGCCATTTTATCGCCGGAAAGAAATTGAAAGAAAAAAGATTCCAGAAATTACGTGAAAATTGTTAGATGATGTGTCACATCATTTTTTTTAACAATAGACAATAGTTTGGAATAACGTGTCACGTCAAAAAAAAAAATGCATGGAAAATGGTGAATGGAAAATCATGTGAAACTTTATTAATGAATCGTAGCAAAGAATTCTTTTGAGGTAAACAAGAAAAACTGATTTATATTAATAGGAATGAAGTATCAAAAAGATGTTCCAACAGCACATGTTTCTCAAAAATCCGTCATTAAAAATCAAAAGGTGTCTTTTAATTTACCGAAGATTAAAATTTTATACAAAGTGATTTACTTTACCAACGGACGGACTTTCCCATCATTTAACCGAATCAACAAACAATTGGATCTTTTTTTTATTTATAACAACCAACCATTAGTCTATTTACATTTTGACACATTTCATCTCCTTGTGTCTAAAAAAAAAAGGGCTGTCCGTATTAGTGAATAAAAACTCAAAAAATTCACGCATTTCCCCACAAATTTTTCACCATTGTTATTGGAAAAGGTTTTTTTTTTTTTTTTTTTTTTTTTTTTTTTTAAACGGTTAAAATTGAATTTGTCTGTCATATTATTTGGTTATTTTATTTTGTCATCCAGATTTAGATGTCAAATACAGGAGGGAATGACAACAAAATAATTAAGTTTTGTCCATTGTTTTCAGAAAGAAGAAAAGAAAAAAAAATTCATTATTATGAATTACGTTTAATGGAACAAAGAGAACAAAGAGACCTCTCCCAAGAAATGTCACAGGACAAAACGCAAATAAAAAAAATTTTTTTTTTTTTCTTATGCCAAGTTAAAATGTTTCCCTTTCTCGGAATTTTTTTTCTTTTTGAATGAGACAATATGCATGTGAATTTTCTTAGGTATTTCTTAACATTGTTTTAAAAAATTTTTCATTTACTAAGATAATTTTTATTTTTTTTTTTTTACTCGGAGATATCCTGACTAATTATTGCATCAAATCTCTTTTTTTCAAGGGTGACAATATTAGGTTCTTTTATTTGTTTCGTATAAAATCACCCGATTTATTTATAGATAAGTGTATGAGGTCACAAAAGAATGTCCAGAATTAGAAATTCCAGGGGCTGCCAAGAAAAATGGGGTTGTGCGGTTCCCCACCGGAAAATTTAGTCATTAGTAATCTTTTTTATTTTTTTTTTTCCTTTCCTTTCCTATGATTTATTGAATTAGACTCGGAAATACGTTTAAAAATGCTTTTTACAAATTTTTTTTTAGTATTGTTTTCATACAATCTTGTTTTTTAAGCGATTCGCGTTGACAAAAAACCTCCCAGGAATCGCACAAGGAGCGACACCAAGATCAAAGTAACAATAATGAACGAAACGTGCCTTAAGGATTTAAAGCATTATTATATTATAGAGAATCTTTATAAGAAGTACGCTTAATGAAACATTGGCTAATAAAGCAATTTTTTGTAAGTTTCTACTGGGACAATCGAGACGTGATTCTGGGAACGGGACGAAGAATATGACGGAATTTATTTTTGTTAGGTGAGATTTTCGTTATTTATTTATTTAATTTTTTTAAAATTAAAAAGAAAACCTTACCCAGGCCATCATGTATCACGTTTTTGATTAGAATTACTCTTTGATCAAAAAAACTTTGGTCACTTCTCTCCTATTTAACTTACGTAGACCTTTCTGAAATTCAAGGTATGGTAATTAACAAATATTTGTTAAATATAAGATAACAATACGGATATGAAAACCCGGTTTTTCTTGTACTAATGCTTACCATAAATTATATAGGATATTTGAAGTCCAAGAAATCTATGAAAAATGAATCGTTCAGATAGCAAAGTTGAAGTCACCAAAATATTTCCAAAATATTCATGTAATGGGCGGTATTATTTATGAATGGAATCAAATGAAAATGTTCTTATTTTTAATATCACCAAAGTTGCACTCATTATTTGACGTTTTTTACTTTTTTTGCAACCAATTTAATAGATTCAATTAGCACTGAATTAAAGTTATAGCAGTTTTAAGATAGCAGTATTCAATATACATATTACTTATACTGTTTATATTTTATTACTTTGTTTTCTTAGTTGAATTGAAATTGTACTAGTAATAATGATTGATCTTTATTAATTTATAAAACAATTATATATATTATATATATACATATATAAATATATTAATCAATTCATTTAAGATTTGAAAATTCTTATTAATAACTCAAGGATATATTTACATTGGAAGATATTATTAATATTCTCATAATTTATCGTTATGTAAAAAATTTTAAAAATTAATTTAATATTATTTTGATTTTATTTTAATTCATTTTAATATTTTATTTATTTAATATTTTTTTTTTAATAATTAAAATTTTTTTACCTTAATTTTTTATAGTATTAATTTTATCAATTATAATTAATTTAATTTATAAAAAAAAAAGATTTATTAGATTTTATATAATATTATAATAAATTATTAATCAGAATATTATTTATTAATTTAACTCATTTATGAATTATGTAATTATGTTATTTAATCGTAAATAGATTATTTGAATAGATTACAATATAAAATGAAGAAATCACTATATACTGTTAATAAATAACCTAATTATGATTATTTTTATTATAAGATATATATTTATAATTGCTTTTAGATAAAATTTGTGTTAATAGAATTCTGTAGTTATTAAATTATTAAATAGATATCTACTTGTTAATACTTATCTGCAGCTATTTGATTTTAAATAATTAATTATATATTAAATTCCTTTTGTATCCTTTTTATTGCTAAAAATTGGTTGTGTGTTAATGTATTTTTCATTATAAAAAAATCATATCAAGTAATAAAATAAAGCTAAAGTATATTTTCAGTTAATTTTGATCAATATTATATTATAACTCTGACCAAAATTTACTGCATCTTACTACACTTTGAGCTTTAAATACTTTCTTATTACTTTTATGTAACAGTTTAAGTTTAAAATTAGTAGTTTTATCTAAATATCTATTTATATATAATCAAATAATCTGTAAACTTCATTATAGATATAGATTACTATTTATAAAAATTAAGCAAATCTAAATAAATCTATATTTAGATTATATATAAATCAAAATTTATCTATACAAATAATAATATAATATAATAAATAAAATTAATAAACTTTTCTTTTATTAATATTTATTAAAGTATTAATTACGCGAAAAATATTTGTATTATTAAATTTATTTTAAATTGCTAGTTATATTATTAAATAAAAAAATCTTTTCAACAAAGCATCAATTATTCTTACAAAAACTAAATTCTCTAATAAATTTAATATCAATTATATTCTTTTTATCATTATTATATTACTAGCTTCATTAAAAAGCCTTTCATTTAAAGTTAAAGTAGCAAAAATTGCTAAGTATTTTTTTGATAATTTTGATAATATTAAAAATTTATGTTAAATTATTTTTTTATCATAATAATAAACAATTATCAAGATATATTTTAAGTAAATTAAATAATTAGTTACTTTATCTATACAATTATAATTATCTTAAAACATTTTTACTAATAATGAATTTGATGAAATAGGTCTAAATTCAGCTTCTTAATCTCTTTTAATTAAACTTTTCATACTTTAGTAAGCATCTTTTAATTACTTATGAATTTTAGTATGTAATAATTCAGATATAAATGCTAATTTTTTAAATTATGAATCTGATATTATAGCTAATATTTTTTTCTTTATAAAACTTCCTAATAATGATTAATAGATTAATATAATATTGCTTTAATATAATTTTTAAGATTAGTATAGTGGGAGACATAATAAGGCATCTAATAAAATTTGTTCAGCTTAAAAATTTAATAAAAAAATTTTGACAGTATATATCTAAAATATTTTAACATAGTTTGATAGATATTGATCGATCCTATAATATAATATTAAGATTATTCTGATTAGATATCAAGATAAAAAATTATTAAGCCGCAAAGTTCAAGTATTTTCCTAAATGAAATAAAGATTTAAAACAATAATTTCAGTCTGAATTAAGCTAAATTTCTATAATGTTGATCAAATCAGTTGATATATAAATAATCTATATATAGTTTAATCTATATACATGTAAACATATCAACTGATTAGACTTAAACATGTCATGTTTAAAATGATAAATATAACATTGTAAAGACTTAGCAAAGAAATGAAAACTTGAAATTAAGAAAAGTTATAATATTTCTGATAATATTTTAAGTTCAGATGATGAAAATAACACAGAGAATAAAATTGAATGGATTAATGATCAAATTAAGAATGAAACAGAATACCTTTTTTCAGTTTTAATAGAAAATATGAAGACATTAAACTTATCTAAACATCTATTAACATATTTAAAAAATTCTCGTATAATCAAATATCAAAAAAAATTGAAGTATTAAAGAATAGAAAAAAAATGGATAAATTCTTCATCAACTATTATCAGACTGCAGTAGTAATTCTAGTGATAGTTTTGTTAGTAATTTCAGTAGTGACTTTAACGCTAGTTCTAATAGTAATTCTGTGGTGGCTCTAGTAGTAGTTTAGGTGGTAATTCTAATATCAATTCTATTAAAAATAAACCTATAAAAAATATACAAGCATTTATTGATACAATTGGAAACAAATTAAAATTTGAAAATAAACACTTAACTCTGAGACATCAAATCTGACTCAAAGATATTTAACACTATTTGCAACTTCTTAACAAAGGTTATACAAAATTAAATACAAGCCAAGTTGTTGCAGACCTTTTTATTAGAGAAAAATGGTTTAGTCATTGTGTTAGAAGTTGGATTAAATTATTTATTATTTATGGTGATATTTCTCAAAGTAATTGCAGAAAACATTTTAAAGAAAGTAGTATTCTTAATGATAAAGATATTTAACTAAAAGTGACATCATATTTGTGACAACATAAATTTGATGTGACTGTTAACAATTTTTGTAATTATATCTCCAATAAAATTTTACCTTCTATTAGAATAGAAAAAAAAAATAAAATTAGGTAAATTATATTTACTACATTATATTTTATTAATTATTTAATAAATTATTTTATTAAATTTTTAAATATATTTTTATAGCAAAAAAACAGCAATTCAATAGTTAAAAAAATGGGATTTATATATAACCAGTATACTAAAAGAATGTATATTGATGGTCATGAGAGAGATGATGTTGAATCTTATCAAAAAGAATTTCTTAAAACTATGGTTAGGTAATAAATTTATTTTTAATTTTATGTTTTAATTTATTTATATTATAATTTTATATTTATATTTATACATATAATTTTATAGCTATCGAAATTTAATGCTAAAATTTATTGGTAATGAATTTGAAATTAGAATTGATTCTAATTTAGAAGATAAACAAAAAATACATATTCTTGTTACCTATGATGAAACAACTTTTTAATCAAATGATAGAAGAAAATCAGGTTAGAAACTTAAAAATGAACAACCTTTACGAAAAAAAGGACAAGGAAGAATAATTCATGCTAGTGATTTTTTGACTGATACAATTGGAAGATTAAAAATAAATGAAGAAGAAGTTGATGATACCATTTCAAGTGAAACTTATGTTATAATTAATCCTGAAAAATATTTTGATAGATAATGGAATATTGATCAGGTATTTTATTATAATAATTAATATAAATTCTTTATTAACTGATTATTCTGTTATAAAGGAAATAATCCTCACTTTCTAATGAATTAATACTTGGATTGAGATCGATTACTGCTTCTAACCTTTCATGAAAAGTCCCACTTGCTAATAGAGTTATTAGTGACAATTCAGGCCTAGTTCAGAACCTTTCATAGAAAAGACAAAATACTTTCTTAGTAAGTACTTTATAATTTTTGAGAATTATAGCAATCAAGTTTCTAATTTAACTTTCTTTATTAGAAACCGTCGTGTCAAATGATACTTTTAAATTTAGCAATAATTTGAGAAACATATAGAAGATTTATAGCAAACTTCAATGAATATCGAACGGAAAGTTTATCTGATAAACTAAAACATGATAGTTCTTGAAAAGAGTTAGTAAAAATACTCGCTAGAATTGCAACTAATATTTTTGATACATTGTAAGTAATAACAAGAAAAAATATTACTATGTGTATATCACTGATTCATTATTAATAGGAGCGATATCTGGAATAATCTGGCGTTTAGATCAGATTTTGAAGATTCACTTAATGAAGGAACTTATGTAACAAATGTGATAATATTAGCAATCTGATCCGCTTTGAAAAATCTTCCTTTTGGAAAGACTGCATTCATTAATACATCAGAACAGCAAAGTCTCGCCAGTGTTGATAGAAAGGGCAATGGTCAAATGGGAAGACGACCAGATATGATGTTCAAGTTTAAATACAATGGGAAAGTTTATGAACTTATGTTTGTCAAATGCTCGCGATTATCTTGCACTAAACAAAAAGAATTAGATGATATGGTAAAATTATGGTGAGAGACTAATGATGGATTATATTGGGCTTGAAAAGGATGTAAACCAAAAAAGAAGCAATTTGAGATCGTTGGAATCCAGGCTGCCAGTAAAATAATTTTCTTATATTTTTCACGATTCATATTTTATGAGATTTTTCAATAATACAGAACTTTGTAGAGCGAAAAATACATTTAAATGTTATCACAAGAGGTGAGGATGAGATATATCGTTATTATCATTTACACTTGACTGAGATACTTGTACGCCCTATGGAAGAATATGACTTGGCAAATTTCATAAAGACTTTGCTTATTTTACGGGTTTGTTATTTACACTGGCTATAAATATTCTTTTGGTTAGAGAAATATTATTTAATGTGATTCTGATTTTTAGAATATTATCATCGTTAATATGTCTTTACTACACGCAGACAAATGGAAGATAGCTCAATGATTTCATCCCCATAAAAAAAATCATGTGTATTTTTTAACTATTTTCGGGCTAAGATACGATTTTATTTATTATATATTTTAGCAATTTAGTATAGAAATTTTATGTATTTGGATTATGTCCAATATATATTTATTTTTTATCTCTGTATCAATAAAGTTTTTTCAGAATTGCGCAGTCTCAGAAATTGTAAACACATAATTTTTTGCGAAGCGCCTTAACGGCTATTTTTGAATATTAACATAAATACTACATTACGCAAGCATGTAATCTGAAATAGATAGTCCTAGTAAAATTGATTTGTTGAAACAATATATTAATGAGCTTAAGGCCGAGAATAATAAAATTATGGCTGAAAATATTGAGCTTAAGGCTAAAGTTATGAAATTGAAAGACAAGCAATTGCAAAATGAATTAATAAAAAACTTGTTATTTGTATCACGAAAAACATAATCATATATTAATTTGGTGAAATTTCTTCACCTTCTGTCAAATGATTTTTTCTTGTTGACCATTGGTCAGGTGTCATGTGCATTTTTTATCAGAGTTTTCTAGCAGATCTTTCGCGACATTGACACGTAAACTTCTAAAAGCTTTTAACGCTATGATACTGATACAATAAGATGGTCTATCTTTTTAGAATTTCATGGAATTCCATTTTTTGCGTAATGTATAAATATATAATGGTGTCTAACCAGGCATATTCTGACTTGTTAGCGAAATTACCAGCTTCCCTAATAAATGAGGCATAGGTACGTCTCACATCATGGAAACGTAACCCATTATCTGAGAAAAGGGCCAGTGAAATGAATCCAATTGTAGAGTCGTTTTTAAAACATAAAGCTATTAGATACCAAAAGAGATTAATGCGCTAGAGACAAACTCAAAGTTGGCCGGAGTGCCCAACATCATTCAAAAAAATAATATGATTATTTATCCATTATTAGACCTCATGAAACAACACCACAACAATGGGCTGTTCGTATAAGAGTTCCTTTGCAAGAATTACTTTCTAAGCGAGAATATATCATTTTACAAAATAATAAAATTTCATCCTCAATTTGGGCTTGTATTTTTTACCATGTTTATTTTATTACAATGGTCATATGCAATGATAAAATATAAAAATTTATCTTGATGAAACATATAAGCTGATTTTACTACATCTAAGATCATTATTATTTAATGGAATTACTTTTACGAGTTTTTTCTGCTTTTTGAGGACTTGCATCAACAGCAGTCATTGTCCTACGTGAACGACGTCGAGATGTTGCATCTCTTAATAGTTCATTTATTCGTGTATTGAGATATTCTGTACGAGCCTGTTTATGAAAAAGATTATGATTCAGGTGTGTGAAAAAAATTTTACCCTGAAGGCTAATAGATCGCCTATGATATTCTCTAACAGATATAGTTGCGTTTGTGTGTCCGGTATTGTAAATGAAAAAAATCTCGTCAACAAGAAAAGCTCTGTCATAATAATTCATAACATAAAAAGCGAAATCCCTCCCTAAAAAAAAGAAGGTTTGAAAGTATAGTATAGTTTGATGGTCACAACATACCAAGAAACATTACTTACTATCAACTAGGATTCCAAACGTTTCGAGCTTTTGTTTGAGCTTTTTTTCATCATCAACTCCTTTTTCACGCAAAGATTCTTCTAATTGAAAAAATGCCAACCGCATTGCTATTCAAAAAATTATGTATAATGAGTTTCTACATGCATGTAATATAGAAATATTTTGAATCCTTACCCTTCAAGATTTTTTGGAGGTCACCAACCCTTTTTATATGATCTTCGATTATAGCGTTTCCTACTACTTCAAGGAAACCGACTTGTAAATCATTGCCGTTTATATTAATATTTAGTATTCCGTCATGGTACCAGCCTATAGGTCTTCGCTCTTCAGGGAGTTTAGATAAATCTTTTTGATTTTTACGATCAATGTTTTCTACTTCTCCACTATGAAAAATATATCATTTTATCCATTTCATATATAAAGAATAAAATGTGATAAGATACTTACGTCACAAATCGAATAACATTGTTGACGTCAAGGAAAATGTCTTCGCATAATAAATTTACGAACCAACTACGATATTGGTATTCACTGGTCGATTTGTCATTTAAAACATGTTTCGAGAGTTGGAAGCATGTTACACTACAAACATAAAAGATCAACAAAACTATAATAACAAGCAGTAGTAAACAGCAGACAATAAACAATAGGAACTTAGAACTTACAATTTTTGGTATACGTTGTCAACCCATTTTGACAACCAATGTTTCCGGAATTTGTATTCGGTTTTGTAATTAGGGACAAAAAAGATCGCATCAAGATCCACGTAGGCACCTTCTGTGGCTTTTTTTATAGATTCATTATATTCCTTCAAAATGCGTTCAACTTTATCTAGCGGAGGAGAGGTTTGCGCGCTAATTTCTTCATCTTTCTAAAGCCATAATGCAATATCTCATTACAACTGCTATCATATACACAAAAATCAAATGAGATATTCTAACCTTACGAAAGATGTTTTCAAGATTTCTCCATTCATAGTCGCTAAATTCACTCCGCAAAATGTCATTTTTGTGACATTCGGGAAGAAATATAACACCATATCGTGCTATTCCTTTACCAATCTTGGAAAGCTTTTTAGATGTAACACTGCTTGTGATAGGTAGTAGCTTATCATCTGACACACTTCCATCGGTATCGAATTCATAATCGTTCTTGTTTCGCTTTGAGTTCGTGGAAAAGGTTAAAAAACAATTTGACAATGTGAAATCTGAGAGTTTTGTAACCTCACCTTTTTCGGCCTTGAAGAAGTCGCAAATTCAGTGTTTTTGCTTTCCTCTGAAACAGTCCGCTAAAGTTCCGTATGGGTACTCCCATTGTCGATGACCCCAATCGTGTGAGAATCTCCATAAAAATTAACTGAATGTACAGCTTTTTCGCAAGAAGCACGTTCCTTCTCCCACTTCTGGTAACGAACACGATCCGGTTGAGATCCCTGGCAATGTAAATTTTGGTAGTTAATATTTTTAACGTTCACAACTGGCTGTTCCTGACTTGTCTGACTTCTCCCGTCAGGTCGAGTTTAAATCTTGAACGTCAGACAAAGTTGAAATTCATCTGCGCCCTACGGGGTCAGGATCAGGTCGAGTTTAAATCTTGAACGTCAGGTAAAGTTAAAAATTCACCTACGCACCAAACCTAACTTCGTGGCTCGCGTTAAAAGCTTGAATGACAGAAACGTTAAAAGTCCCTGCCACGCCACATATTATTTGTATTTTATATTAAAAAGTTCTTAAAACTTGCCTGTTTATAGTTATTAAGTAGCTGTTGTGCTCGTTCTTTTCTTTGGTTTTCTTCTTCTTCAGACTTAACGATTGTTTCGAGGGACGTAAGATAAAAGCCTACTCTCTGACTTATTCACATTCGTTTAGGAAATCCAAAATATCCCAATTTGAAGGTTTTCTTTCGAAGTACTTGTTTATATAAGGCATGATAAAAAAAGTTAATACGAGAAAATTATCAACGACTACTTC
This sequence comes from Funneliformis caledonium, assembly GCA_910591825.1. NCBI lineage: Eukaryota > Fungi > Glomeromycota > Glomeromycetes > Glomerales > Glomeraceae > Funneliformis > Funneliformis caledonium. Next base: position 24,052 of record CAJVPQ010000429.1, read on the forward strand.
AACGACTTGTTACTTAAATATGTACTAGTACAGTGTCATCATGATGTAATGATCACCTGGACGGAACTTTTAATGGGTAATCTGACTATTTTATTTTTGCGGTCGTGGCTGTGCATTTGCCGTATTACCAGAGAATTTATTAGCATCACATAATTCTCAGCGGAGCCTGGTGTTGTTCACATTGTTTGTCTTTGTATAGCTGACGACCATTTATTCTATCCAGATTATCGATGATGGGGATAAATGAAGCCGGATCATGGAGTGAATCGCAAAAACATTTTAAAGTTTTAGGTTTACTCAATAAGACCTAATTCCCGAAGATGCTCTGGAATAACTACATATGGGTCTTCGTAATACCAAACGTATCTTAGTGCAATCCAGTTCTCTTCGCATAATTCTTTCTTGAGTTGATCTCGTTCCTGCTGTTTGATAAAGTTATTGGGATCGCCTCTATGAAAGAACTTATTAAATTTTTCGTGTTGCTCTCCTTGGACTTCGATGGCAAAACCATAATCATAATATGGAATATCAAGCTCTAATCCTTGATAATATTCATGTGTTTTTAAGAAATCAGGTCGGCGTATCTTAGATGGCGGTCCAAGATATTTTGACACTATTTCTCGACAAAGCTTTTCTCGTGTAAATCTCGAACAAAATGGACACCAAGTTCCTTGTTGAATACTAGCAGGAACAGCCTCCCATATATGATTATTTTTACAAACCCATTTCAACTTTGTAGAATTATTAAAATACTTATCTGAAAGGCAACCACCACCTTTTTTTTGTGCTAAAGTACGTATATCTTCAAGAGTAAGCTGAGCATTGCCTGCACAATATGGACACCAATTACCCAAATTTTTTATACTAAAAAGTGGTGCACTCCATAAGTGACCCTCAATGCATTTCCATAACAATTTAGAACAATTATTGATATATTCTGTTGAAAGACACTCTCCATTTCGGTCAGATGCAATTTGTTTAGCAATTTCAATAGTGTAAGATATATTACCTGCACAAACTGGACACCATGTCCCTCTTAAAACATCTTCAGAACGAGCTTCCCATATATGAGATTTTTCACAAATCCATTTCAACTTTGTATCTCTATTATAATACTTATCTGAAAGGCAATCACCTTTCCGTGTTCTAGCATGTTGGCGCATATCATCAATAGTTTTTCTGGGACTATGACATGTTGGACACCAAGTTTTTTGGTTTTTAATATTGTTAAATGGAATACTCCAAATATGGCCTTGATGACATTTCCATAACATTGGAGTCTTAGAGTTAATATATTCAGTTGAAAGACATTCTCCATCATGTTTTTTAGCAATTTTACGAGCCATATCTAAAGTTAATTTTTTTGGCATTTTTTAATAAAAAACTATATTTTAATTATTGGCGACGGCATCAATTTCGAAATTGGATGGGCATTTTGAGCAAGTGTTTAAGTATGAAGAGCAACTCCAACCCTGAGAAATTTGGATCGTACACTTCTTCCGTGAAGATTTTATCGTAACCAATCCGTATTGGCCATGTGAAAAGCTCCAGGAGAGGGGGTTAAATGTCGTCCATTTCTGGCATGATAGGGAGTTTAAAAATGTGAGGATGAGTGCTAGATTTCACGATGTCACTGGCAAGTTCCGTGAAATTATAGATGAGCCTATTCTTTAGAACTCCTCTGGCTCGGCCATAGATGTACTATTATTATTTGTATTATAATAATAAAACTGACCCTGGTGGTCTATTTCACAAATATATGTTCGTGAATTAATAAAAAATTTTCTTGGTAAACACAACGAATTAATAAAAAATTTGCTATCTACATCATTTGATAAAAACCGTTAAGATCTTCTGATGACCATTGATCACGCGATCAGAGCCTAGCCAACCCCTTAGCAGATGTGACGCAATTCGTGATATTGGCGCGTAAATTTATAGCTATCAGCTATGGGTGAATTTCTTGCGTGCAAACTTTTTTTTTGCGCAAAAGTATATCTAATAAAATGTTCCACTCTGACTATAAACATATTACTGATAGACTTCCAGATAGCCTGGTCAAAAGAGCATATCAAGGTCTTTTAAATCACTCTAAAAACCCTGTTTCATTAGAAATGATTTCTGGGAAGTCTGGTCGAATTGAGTCATATCTAAGGCATAAATTAGAAGTTTATGAGAATTCATTAAATAGGAAACGCAAAAATATGGCTCAGACAAAATTATTGCGTTCTCGAAGCTGGCCAGAATGTAATGTATTCCCAGCATCACCGGCTATATACGTTACAGATAATGGAACCCAAACCATTAATATCACTTGTGATCATGAAGAAGAGAATAATCGCCGGGTTATGAATGAGCTTAAAGTGTTCCGCCAGCACCTCCTTGATTATAATAAAAGAACTTTTGAAAAATTCATGCAAGACATAGAAAGGGAATATAGAGAGCGGGTTAATGCAAATAAGAAAATGCGTTATGAGATTGAGGATCTGAAGATGCAGGTGCAGGATGCGGAAAAAGAGCTGGCATCTATGAAGTTAGATTCTTCTCATTAGTTGGGGTACTTTTTTTTTTCTTGTACTTCTGCAAAGTAAGATCCCGGTCAAGATCACGCACTTTTTAAGGATCTATATAAATCAAAGGTTCTCCCATTCTCTTTTATAATCATGAAAAAAGAATGTCATTTCGCAGGCCTCATCCAAGGCAGAGAAGAACATGTGAAGAATATAAAGCTGAGCTGGAGGAGGAGAACTATCATCTTCATAGTGAATTACAGACAGAAGTTGATACTAATCGTTAGAATGAGAGACGAATTAATCAATTGGAGCGAGATTATTCCTGGTGTGAGCAAGAAATTCAAGATCTCAATAGGGAGATAGAGCGCCTTGAAAATGCTTCAGAAGAGGAGATAGTAGAGTTAAAATCTGAAATCTTTACCTTAAAAAGTCAGCTATATCAAGCTAGGAAAGATGTGCGAAATAAGGAAAAATATATTTCTAATTTAGAAGAGCGGTTAGTAGAATCTGAGGAACAAGTTGAAAAATTGCAATATAGGATTAAGACTATTTCATCATGGAAAAATTCACCTGAACGAGGGAATTTTTCAGACTTATATAATTCTGATGATAATATGACTACAATTACAGAGCTAGCAAACGCTATAGATGGTTATGTGGATAATAGAGCAACAGGTAGGGATATTCTTATAGATCAAATAAAAAAGGTAACAAGGCAAATTCGCTGAAAAGAGAATAATTTGCATCAGGATTTAGCCCATAAGCAACAAAGGCGTTATGACGCAGAAGCTGAACATAATAATGAAACTATACAAAGACAACTTGCTGAAGGAGGGATGGCCATGGTTGTTGGTGATCTTTATCAGTTGTGAACTAATAGCCAAAACCAGGTTGTCATAATATTAGATAAAATAGGAAGAAAGCAAAACCGTATAGGTGAGTTGGTACAAGAAAAATTTGCCTTACAATTATTGTATCAGCGAAATGCTCACCACCTACAGCGAAGTAAAGGGGATATAGGTTTATTAGAATATAATTGCTTTTTGCATATCTTCTAAAGAAATTTCTTGTTGTTACGAGGCTGAAACAGGTGAAGATTCATATATTTGCTGAGATGCTCGATTAAATACTAGCAGATCAGATATTTTATCTCTTTTATATCTAGCTATTCGACGTAATTCTATCTTATAAAGCTTTTTAGCTAATTCAGCCAATGGCAAATGTTCACCAATATCCTTAGCTTTTTCAAGCCATGGAAATGGAAGAGCATCTAAGAACTTTCTATGTAATTCTTCAGGTCTATAGTTAGCTCGTCTACCTATTCGTAATATTTTTCTATATAATTCATCTATAGTCATGTCTTCCTTTGTGATTGTTCCATACATTATATCCCAAAGCTTCTCTTCCACTGTAGGAAAATGAGTTTTAGCCACCATACGGTTTGACCAAAATGAATGCCTGCTACAACTACTGTAGTTCTATTACTAGCATTTGGTGCATTTACTGGAAGGTTGGTAGGACGACCTCCTGCTATGTGCCAGTCCTTATCCCAAGGACCTTCTACAGCTCTTAATTTTACTATTGCATTTCCAGCTTGTCTGAGTGTCTCATTTAATCTATCAGCACCTATCTGTCCAGCATTATGTCCATTTACAGCTACTAAATTAGCTTGACTTGTGCTATTAGTTAAATTTACTAATTCCCAATTTTGCTTTGTAGTAATCTCATCATCAAACCATTCTAAAGTTCTTCCTCTCATACAGCCTTTTAAATATCCTATTGCCTGATCTCTTCCTGTTGGTAGACCTCCTGCATTATCAGCTGGATCTACACCTTGGTTTTGC
>CAJVPQ010000430.1:0-28405 GCA_910591825.1 Funneliformis caledonium
ATTATAATACAAATTTTTCTTTGTTCTCAAAAATGCCATCTAATAGAAAAGGTAAAGAAAAGAGATAAAAGAATCAGTAAAAGAAGAAGCTTATCATTATTGAAAAAAAAAAATTATGTGAATGGAAAAGAGATAATCTATCATATAATCAAGAAGATTTTGCTAAAAAATATGATATATCAAAGCCATAAATTTGTAAAATATTAAAAGAAAATGATAAATAGCTATCTATTGATATTTTAAATAAGGAATTTAAATTCAAAAATGGGATAGAGATGCTAAATTTCTGAAAGTTAAATCTGTATTATTTTTATAAATGCAATAAGCACTGGCTTTAAATTTAACAATTACGGGAGATATATTAAAAACTAAGACTTTAATATTTGCTGTTAATTTACAAAATACATCTTTTACTGTTTTAGATAGATGGTTATCAAAATTTAAAAAATGGTATAATATAAGACAAATTAATAAAGCTGATGAAGCAAATAGTGCTCACTAGAAATATTGGAAGAAGAGCATAAAAATTTACAAGAAATTATTGAACAATATGATCTTCATAGTATTTATAATATTGATAAAACAGGTAAATGCAAATTGAAATTATTATTGTAATATAAAATATAAAATTTATATTTTATTAATATTATAATGTTTTTATATATTAGCTTTATTTTGAAATTTAGAACTATTAAAAACACTTTCAGATCACTACATTTCTAGTACTAAAAATTTAAAAAAATTAGATTACAGTTGTTTTAACTTATAATGTTAATGAAAGCTATAGATTACCTACATTAGTAATACATAAATGGCAAACTCCGCATATTTTTAAAGAAATCAAAAAAGATGATCTACCATTTGGTATTACTGAAATCATACTACTTAAATGCAAGTATCAGTATGATATGATTATTTTAATAAACTTAATTAATTAATGAAATAGTAAAATCATCATATATTATTATTAGCAAATAATGCGTTTACACATTTAGTAGATGAAACTATTTAATTATCAAATATTAATATACATTTTTTTCCTTCTAATATAACCTCATATTTACAACTATTAGATGCTGGTATTATTAATAGTTTTAAGGTAAAAATAAAATTATTATTATGAAATTTTTTCATATTTTATATTTATTTATACAGAGGGCCGCCAAAAGTCTCTGAACGCTTTTTGGCTCAATAAATCATTTAAAATTTTAAAATTTAATTAAATAATTTATTAAATATTTATTAAAAATGACATAAAATAAATTTTGTACTAATTAATCAATACTTGGTCAGGTCTCAATTTGCTTCAATAACAGCTTAAATTTGTTGTGACATACTATTGACCAAATTTTCAATAGTATGTATTCTCCATGACTTCTTAATATGCCGCTCTACTTCAGTAATGTTAGAAGACATTTTTTTCCTTTAACAGATGCTTTCCTTGACATCAGCCCACAGATTTTGATCGGGCTGATGTCTGGACTTAAGCGGGCCATGAAAGAATGTGCATATTATTTTCTGCATGAAAATTCTTCGCCTGCTTCATATTGTGAGGTCAAGAATTATCATCCTGAAAACTACCATCACCATTTTGAAATACATTTTTAAAGTACAATTCATGTAAATAGGGTTCAAAACGTCATATGACCGCAGAATTGCTAAGTCACATAAAATTGTCGATATTGAATCGCATCTAAAAGTGGTATTCAGAGACTTTTGGTAACCCTCTGTATATTTATAATTTATTAGGCTTAATATAGAAAATTATTAGTTGAAAATAGAATCAAAGTATATGATTTGGCTCAGAAAAATAATAATACTAACATAACATTAATTGATTTTCTTGATGCTATAACATTTATAAGTGAGGCATGGAAAATTGTAAAATCAATTACAATTGAACGTTATTAGAAAAAATAGGTATTTTACTTGATTTTGAAAAAAATAATGCTAATCAAGATCAAGATATTATTATTATTGATGATAATATTGCTTCATAATTACAAGATATGATCAATAAATTAAATTTAGATGATCCTATTACAACTAAAAAATTTATATATATTGAGGATGAAATACTAATAAAGGAATTATTAGATGATGAAATTATAGTTGCAATAATTTCATGTCCTGAAAAAGATAATGGTATAAAGGAGGATAATTCAGAAATAAATATTATAACTGACAAAGAAGTTTTAAATAGTTTGAAAAAAATGATTCAATATTTTAAAAATTTACCTGATAATATTTTAACTAATTGTATAGAATTAAAAATTTTTAGTACTTTAAAATCAAAAATTAATAAGCATATTTAAGATAATGTAAAGCAATTTATATTAGATAATTTTATTACTATGTAATATTGAATATTTCAAAATAATAAAGTTTAAAAAAGAAAAATTTTTTTATTTATATAATATTTACTATAAAGAAATTTTCTCATTATTGTGAATATTCGTTATAATAAATAAAATTAGCTGGAACTAAAAGTTTACTATAATGAGTTTTGACTGTATTATTTTTATATAATAATTTTAAATGTTTATTCATTTAAATAGATTAATAATTTAGAAACTAGAGATTTCATTTTATAGTTTAATAAATATATTTAATTATCAAATTTTTGGTTAGGTTTAAAAATGGTTTGTAACTAAAGATGGCATATCAATTAGTTACAACAGGTGACAAATAAGTATCATAATGTTGCAACAAATTGTAACGTTATTAAAATTTAAATTGTAACAGGTGATAAATAAGCATCACAATATTACAACGCCACTATTTTTTAATTATAATACTTATTTTAGTCAGATTTTAAAAGAAGTTATAATAGAAGTTACATAAGTATAAATTATAATAATATAAGAAAATTTACAAGAATAACTGTTACTTTGATAGTTAGAAAAATGTAATAAATTAAAATTAATTGAAATTGTATTTATTATATTAAAAATAAAAGTATTGATATAATGATAAGAAATAGAAGATAATAGTATTTTAAGAGAATGAATAGAAAAAGCAATTTTATATTATAAAAAACTTTTTAAAAAAGCTAAAGAACAAAATATTAAAAATCTTGTTTAGTTACTTATCTATAGTAGAAAATATAGTAGTAAGGTTTGATTAATTTGTTTATTAATATATAAATATATATTAAATATTAATAATTATTTTATTTTAAATTAAGATAAAAACTTTAATTGCAAAGAAAAGATTTAATATACTTATCATATTTTCTCATTAAGTAAATTTATATATATCAGATATTTTTTAAAGTAATCCTGATTATATAAAAGTATTAATATATACATGTTTAATTTTTTCTTTATTTAATTCATTAACTTTGACTTGAAAATTTTCAAGATAAACATATCCTGCATTAATTCGTCTTGTTGAAATTCCTATTATTATTATTTTGATATATAAAATGGCATATAGGTAATTATTAATATAATATTAATATTACAATAATTGTATTATAGACTTTTATTAAAAAATATGATAATAGCAATATGTCTATGAATTTAGAGTTTTAAAAAAAATTTCTTTCCTAAAAATATTATTGATATTTTAAAGGATGAAAAATTTTGAACTAACATTTTACAATTGAAAGACATTCTTTTACTTTTTTATTTATGTTTTGATAAATTACAAAGAAATTATGTAAGACTTTTTAAAGTATTATATTGTTTTTATTGGTTTGTAAAGGTTATCAAAACTTGTTCCAATTCAAGATTTAAAGAAACTATAATTGATTGTCTTGAACGTCAATAGAAATGTGGAAATAATCCTTACGTTTTCTTTCACTTTTACTTCATTCTAATTATTGTTATGAGAAAATTTGCATCTATAGCTAATATTAATTATATTAATTTGGGAAAATGGATTATTTTTGAAAAGATACTAAACTCAATTCTTTATGAACTTGAGATATATCGTAAAAAAAAATATTCTTTTAATATTGCTACATTTAATAAGATACTTAATTATTGGAATTTGTAACATCAAATTCTCAATTTGAATTACCAAAACTTGCATATCATATTTTTCTATTGCAGTTAATACTGCATCTGTTGAGTAATTATTCAGCTCAATGAATTTTCTTCATTTATCAAGAAGAAATCGATTAAGCAATGTAAAGTTCTTGCTATGTGTAAACTACGAGGAAATTTGTATTGTGCACATCAATTAGATAAACTTAAAAAAATGAAAGAAACGTATAACAATATTTATTAGACTCTGTAGCTAAGACAAATGAAAGAATTGAGGTTGCTCAAAGGATTGATGATAAACCAGTATAGAAATTTTTCCGAAGATTTGAAATTGGAAATGAGATACTATGCGTAATGTTATTAATAGATGGATAGAAATATTAGAAGATGAGGAAACTGAAGTTATAGAATAAGCTGATATTATTAATATGATGATAGAAAACAATCAATCATTAGATAACAAGAACATCCATGCCAAGGCCGTAGTGCAATATGTTTATTAGAAAACTGTTTATTGCCGACTGAATCTCCAGCATTTGTGAATAGGTAAAACTTAATTTTACGTTATAAAGATCAAATATGCATTTTAAATTTTTCAATTCTGTCCTCATTCAATTTCACATATATTAGACGTTGATAGATATTATGGTTCAAATATATTTAGCATCAAGTTTTTTGTTCTTTATATAATCAGTAATATTGTATACAAAATATACAAACCACTTTATATAAGTCGCATGATATTTGTCCATTGTTTATTGGAATCAATAGATAAATAAACAAACAACCAATGGACAGACTGTCTGTTCGTCCAGTCCATTGGGTTAACAACATACTGTATCAGAGTAAAAGAAAGGATTTTTTTTGTAAGAGATGAAATTAAAATGCTAAAGTCAAAAAAGAAAGAGAAATGTTAATGATTAATATTGTTTTATAACAAAATTTCATTAATAGTTTTGATTATTGATTCATAAAAAACGTTTTCTTATTTTCACTTTGATTCGTATTATTATAAATCAGATTGCTAAACCATACTTTTATTATTTATTATATTAGAATAAATTAGAACGATATTTTATTTTGACTAACCAAAATATTTATATTTCGGTATTGACTAACCTTTAATCTTTCATCTTTCTCAACTTCCATCTTTCCCAACTTCTCACAAATATTACGAACCGGTTGTACTTTAAGACATAATGACAAGCCTTAATAAAGATTCCTGTTATTATTCAATAGAAAGTGACAGTTCAAGACATGGTCATTTAAAAGCTGGTTATCCTTCAAATTAATAATAACCATTTTTTTTATAACCAAGTATTTCGTTAAAGTATTACAATTTTCCCGAACGAATCATTTTAAGCCTCACATTTCGATGACCAAGCCACCATTAACGGATCAAGTTGTGGCTTTTGAGGGGTTAGTCGGGTAGACTTGTTTATTTTCAAAACGAATTTGGTTAATACAAAAAATTTAAATAGAAAAAGAGAATCTTTTCGAGTACATTATTTTTAACCAAGCCTGATTGAAATGATCCAAGTTATATTTATTTATTTATTTTTTTTTAATATAAAAAGGTCAATCAATCAGATTTGATATACTAATTATGGGTAAATCAATTAAAAGAATGAAATATTTTTAAAAAATGTAGAACGAGCGGAAGAGAGATATATAATACTTTTCCGTATATTATCGATTAAAGTTACATTGCGAAAGTGGTGGCAGAAGGGTGGTAGTTGTGGCTATGTGTTAATGATTTTTTTTTTTTTTTATTATTATTTTATTATTTTAATTTGAAAATGATATTAAGAAATGGTTTTCGTGTAAGGTTTGGCTTTGCATTCAATTCATTTGGATTGATCTCATGTTAAAAAAAAGATGGTATAAAAGAAAGTAATGGTATTTATTTTTTTGATTTTTCAAATTTTCAATATATATCCTTTTTTCCTTTCCCATTTCGAAAGAAACGTAACTGCGCCAAGTAAAATCGAAAAAAATGTCAAGAAAATCAAAGATACAATTTAATCCGTCAGAATCCGAGAAATCGCGAGGAGTAGCAACAGAATGTTGTTGTTGTGTTTGCACTCCTATCATTATGGCAGTCGGAACTTGTTGCTGTTTAGTTATTGTAATATTTATCATATTGGCTGTAAGTAGTAGAAACATGACATGATGATGGATATTTAAAGTAAAAACAATGAAAACAAATTAATTAATCGGAGATTATAATAAAAATAGATTATCGCGGGAGTTAATATTCATGCTTGTAATAAACTCAGTGAAAAAGTGGACATTAATAACGTTATACCCACCAACTTTACTTATGATCCGAACATTTTTCAAAATCTCGCATTCAACTCACTCAACAGTATCATGACCAAAGTAAGTAAATTAAAAAGTATGATCATGATGATTCTCATTCTTTATTATTATTCTTATTATGGTTAAAAATTATTATAGACGGGAAAAATATATGTTTCACAAAGTAATTCAACTAGCGATACAAATGTAACGGTTTCGGTTCGTATCGCGGCCACCAAAACAAATGAAGCATCGGTTAAAGGTGAAGACGTTGAAACTATAAAGAGAATTACCGTGGTATGTATAACTCGTACGGGTGCGATTTAACATGTGTAATAATTAGATACTAAAAAAAAAAAACTTTTGTCGTACATGTTGATTAGGAACGAAGCAATACATTTAAAGGAGCATTTGCGTGGGTGGGATATCTTAGTTTTCCACCAAGATGTATTTTAGCACAGGTGGATGTCATACTTCCACAAGTGATTCCTGCTACCACATCGATTGTAACAGATGTAAACGATATTGTGATTTATTCAAATTCGGTACCTTACACCTCTTCAAAGGTCAAACTAACAACGATAAATGGCGAAATTGATGTTAGAAATCTTACAGTGGAAAGTTTAAATTTAAATACTAATAATGGGGATATTAATGCTTCCGTTTTAGGAATTACAAGTGAATTATTCGCCGCTACTGATAACGGTAAAATCCAATTAAACGTAACAGTTGATCCTAGCGCAACCAATCCAAAGATTGAAACCACCAATAAAAATGGTTTCATTCAATTAAATTTCGTAAGTCTTAAATTTTTTTCCCTCCATTTTTGAAATGATACATTATTTTTATTTTTTTTTTTTATAGAATTCTAGTTTTAATGGAGGTTATAATGTAACGACGGGTAATGGTAAAATTATGGTTTATAACGCTTCAATTGAAACTACCAAAGAAAGTAAAAAGAAAGAGGGTAAAGTTGGAGAAGGAAATGGTAATTTGGTCGTTAATACGAAGAATGGTGATATCGATGTTACCTTTTAAATGATACCTTAAAAATAGAAATTTACTGTATAATTAATTAATTCATCATTAATTCATAGAAAAGGATTTACAATAAAAATATTTATTTATAATTTTTTAAGATCTGATCAAACGAACAAGAATTGACCCACAATGGCGCCAAATATAACTAACAACAAGGGCAAATAAGGAGTTTTAAAGGAATACAAGGCAGCCAAAGAGATCATATAAACCACAGCGGCAATACTATTATGTTGAGCGGAGATTAGAGGCTTTTCATCATCCGATATATTGATCAAAACGGTGGAAGTGGTAATAGAACTTTTTAATAAATCTAAAGCCGTTACGGCAATGAGACCGACGACACTACCTGTAATACCATCAAAAAATGCTGCGCAAAATTTATTTCGCACCACCTTTTCTAATATGGTGTTTCCCATTACGGCCATTAAGAAGCATGGTATAAATACTGCAAGCGTTACTAATATAGATTCAAGAAATGCGTATCCAATGCCTCCAAATGTGTTTCCCGCTTGAAATCCGATAAAGGTTGAAAACATAACGAGTGGTGTAGGAAGGATGTTGCTATAACAAACGAAAGGGTTGGTTTATTATATAATAAAATATGAATTATGTTTATAGCGTATATATTTACCCAATGGCTAATGCATCCAAATACGTTTGTTGGGTCATCCAATGTCCGATCGTTACCGCTTCGGCTTGAATAATTGGAATGACAGTCTGCAAATCAAAAATGAAACGTTACTTCACAAATAACAAAGAAAAAAAAAAATAGAAATTCTTTGATACGGAAAATATATTACGTAAGCACCACCAAATGATAAAGTGCCTGCTATTAATCCTAAAGCAAAGATATGTCCGGGGCTAGGAGTGGGGGCTACACCAAGCCCCAGGGAATCTAACGAAGGGATACCCTTAAAAATGACATAGATAGTGAAACCGATAATTTCGGATAAAAAAAAGGCACCAGCGGCCCAAAAAAATTTTCGATCAATTAACATAAATAATAGACCGCAAGCGATTAATGTAATTAAATAATTAATCCTAAGGGCGGTTTGTAATGCGGATAAAACTGCCAAACCAAATAACCAAATATTAAACCTTTTAGTTCTATTGGAAATAAATGTATGTTCACCAATTTTATGAACCGCTCTTAATACCATGGCTGCTACGATTGGTTGTAAACAACGAAACGATGCATTAAAATATTGATTGCTAAACCCCACCAAAACGTACACATAAGAAAATATCATCAACAACACAAATCCTGGTAAAATGAATCCCAACCCTCCCAATACTCCTCCGATTCTACCACCTGCTAAACTGCCAAAGTATATCGCTAATTCGGTTGCTTCGGGACCAGGAATTAATTGATATACTCCATAAACTCGGTTAAATCTACCCACTGTTATCCATCCTCCTTCTGTTACTAATCTATCCTTAAATAATGCTATTTGAGCCACTGGTCCTCCCCAAGCATGGAATCCAAAATTCAAAAATAATAAAAATATCTTCCAATATGATAATTTTGGTATTTTAGAATTATCTTCAAATTCATCTCCTGGTGGTTCAAATGCTTCCTCTTCTAATAGGTTTTTTTTTTTAATTTCGCTCGTTGTTACGTTTGATATGGGATTCACGGATACGGCTGTTGATTCTGCGGAATTTTCATTTTGATTTTCCACTATCATTTCATGGGAGTTGGTGCCTTTTTCATTATTGTCATCTACTTTCATATTGAAAATATTATAATTCTATTAATTCTTTTTTTAAAAGAAAATGAATTAAAACAAAAAAACCAGAATCGAAGAATGAATCTATTTATCAAAATTTCTCAATGGAAGATGATCTAGATCATTTAAAAAAGGGAAATTTGTAATTTATTGTTTAGATGAGACAAGTGAGACAAGTTAGACAAGTGAGACAAATTGGGGATACATTAATTTAAAATTTAACTAATTTGGCTAATATCGCTGTATCATATGATTTGATAAATTTTTTTTTTGATTGTCCCTGAGTGACATTTTGTTTTTCTAATTTTAATTTAATAAATATTCTATTAAAAAATATACTTTTCCCCAAGGGCATAAAAATGAAATTCACGATCTTTTGCGAACTCCTGCAAAAGTTTTCTAATTGAAATGGTTTTATAATTCATTTGCTAAGGGTAATTATGGATTTTTCGTGATTTATCTCGCATTTCTATCACACACCGAATAGAACATTCCTTATCAAGTGATCGACTTAATGCTTAATCAAGAAATGTTAACATGTATGACAAGGCATTTTTAGTTAAGTCCAGAACGCAAGTGTAACGAGCAGATTTGCCTAGATCATAAATCTTTATTCTACTTTGCTTCAAAATAATATAAAATTTTGTTATCTTATCCTGATCTGGGAATATAGGCTCTTAACCTGTTCCGCAACTTTTATGAGTAGCTTATACCTTTTAAGCCCAATGGGAATGCTAATAAATCACGTTATTTGAAAATCTCTAACAAAGGCATTGTTTTATAGACCGTTGCCATTTAACTGGTCTATTCCAGGTTACAACATTATACAATGGTATCGCATAACTGAGTATCCCGGAGCTTTATCTAGTCGATAGGCAAAGCATTAGTGCGATTCCAAAGAAAGGTGTGAATCAATGGCTCAAGGGACAGTTTCCAAACAAAAATGCAGATATGCGTATGGATACACGTATTACAAACACTGGAGATGAGCTTATAAATGAGTAGTTATAAAGATAGAAGGAAAATTAGAGTTCTCTAATATTTGTTTATTTTTTTAATTCATAAAAATTTACTTATTAACCGAAGATTGATCGTGGCTAATTATGAAGCCAGCGTCGCTCACAAACTTTTCTTTGGGAAGTTTCCGAGTCCAAATGAGGAATTTTGACGCCCATTTTGAAATTTATAAATAACCTTTCTGTTAATGTGATCATTTCTGGTACTGAATTGCTTTCTTGACCTTTCAGATTGTGAAGTCAACCGTATTTATTATTTGAGGGACGTCCACAAGTCTTGTTGAAGAAATTGTGATAGTCGAGAATGAAATGGAAAATCTCACACTAAACAAGATGTATTTAAAATGACTCTCGTTAATACTATTGAAATGTTCCGCAGTAGCTTAGAAATGCTCCTTGATATCCTAGTTAAAGATGTTTTCACACACGAAAATACTTATTCCGCTTATAAAAGAATGCTTGATAATCTGTTTCTCGTACATTATTTTTAATTGTGGATTGATTTTGTATAAAATACTAGGTAACGGGAGCTACATATGTATAAACACCAAAAATTTTACTGTAATGTGACTTTTGGTCAGCGGTATAAAAGTGAAGGATAAATGTCAGGGTACATTACACAAAATTTTTAGTGATTTATTAAATTTTAAGGTTACAGATTACAACTGCGCATCATCACATTACACAAGAAAATCCTTAATATTATTTATTTCATAGGCAATTTATCCATTATATCACGTAACGGCGCATCTATTTAAAACTTCCCACCAAAAAGTCGCAGCCTCGTGACATTTTGACCCGCATTATGCAGCTACATGTAATAATGCCAGATTTACCGGTGACAAATAGTGTGTGACAAATAGTAAGAAATATATAGTCCTTCGATACACTCCGGACTAATAAGAATTAATGTAAGATAAGTCAAGAATTAATCTGACAGCACTTAATTATGTCAGCATTCATTGGCACCAAATATAGAGTTGAAGAGTTTCTCAGTAGATTGAACATTGCCGGTGCTGGAATAATCGGATTGGAGTTGATTACAAAAGAAAGTTTAGAGATGAAATAGATGTTTTGAAAGCCATGATCAAAGAGAATTTATTTGAAGAGGCATGGTTACAAGAAAAGGGAGTTTTTTCGATAGATATTGGCAAGTAATTTAAGTTGAAATGCTGATTTTATATTAACGGGTTCACGAAATTATATCAAAAAAACAAGGGTTCTGTGGCACCGAAAAATAGCAATGTGATGTAAAATAAAAGGGAATGATATAATTCTGTACATAGTTAAAACAAATCTTACAAAATACTGAACAAATAATTTGCCCGTACTTCGTGGCTTATGAATTTTATTATGTACAGTAGCCCTGTTCAATTCTAGATCGGATCGGATTGACCGCAAAATGTGCCCTTAAATGATTGGTTATTAAATCGATAAGTGATCAGTCAAACCGATCCACGAAAATAGATGATCGCCTCTGATCGATCCTGATAAGCGTGCCAGTAACCAACCACATTTTTTGTTTACAACATGATTCGATCGTAACTATTTGCCATGAAAAATAACGGAGTAATGTGATTTATCATATTGTTTGCGCTTCAATTTTTTTAACCTGTATAGCTAGTGCAGATGTGAAAATTCTTTGCGAAATAATTGCTGATCAAAACCAGTGATAAAAGCAAAGAAGGAATATGGCGGGATTTTTTTATGTAATTCGTATTCTGGAATTCTTTTCCTCTTTTCCTTATGTATCAAATTAGCTACTATGAAACAATAAAAGATAATAGCCAGAAGGCACTTTGTTAAACATAAACGTGTTTTCTTAGCAAATATATTTTTTTTTTTATTGCGTTCTAATAAAATTCGCTGCGCCATAAATATTGATCGAAAATCGAATCTCGGGTTATGTATATTCACAATTTAAAAGGAAAAATCATTGATTTGATGACGAGTCTGGATTAATATCTTAGCTTCAGATTTAAATAGAGTTTTCTGATAAATCGATCCTACTTATTTGAGTCGATTTAAATCATTACTTCAGTGAATATTGACGTTCTATGGAATGGAATTCTTGACGTTAAACGATTTTTGAAATTGAATAATTTGCACCGTATGTATTGATTCACGTTTACACGAGTTATTATTATTTGAGGGAAACAATAAACTTTGTCATAAATTTGGCTTTTTGCTTTCTTCTTACCAATTTTTTTTTTGTAGAATATAGTATTCAAAACTTGATTTTGATTTACTATTAGCTGGGTTTATACTATTTAATCGTTCTAATACCATTAAATGCATTAATGTAATATATAAGATGATATTTAATTAATTATTATATACATAATATACTCATTTTCATAACTTAAAGTATTCCAAATATACTTCCAATAACCGAACCAGTGATAATTCCTTCCCTGCGTCAGATTTACCTGAACCACTGGGAGCTTTATCATTTTGAGATTGTTCTATCTAGATTTGACCCTTAAGATAATTTAATATTATTAATTACAGAACTTTTTGAATTCATCAATTCAATTCCCGGGAAGTATTACAGGACATGTTGGCAAAGTATGTATTGAATGCGTCGTTTGATAGTGATCATACTTTTCCCTTTATTCATCTGATGAAATGTTCATAAAAAAAACCATTTTTAGCCTATCAATGTTATTAAACACTTGATTACAAATTTTAAATACTTTTTTATATTTGACCTTTACAATATTAATAAAAAGTTGTCTTTTTAGCTAAGATTTTTAATAATTATGTATTATAATTGATTAAAAAATATAGAACTTTTGACGAAGTTTAATTGTTATTTCCCTATAGAACATATTTTAATTGATTATTGATATGCATTTACTAGTTTTTATAACATTTAATTAATTTAATAGAATTTATTTATAAATACATTTATTGGTTTTTAAAACTTGGGTTCAGAGACGTAAAGATTATCAAGAACATCGGATGAAATCAGATTGACTTACGAATAATCTCCCTTGAGTTGATCGCGAAATGAAAAAAATTTTTTTTATTGTATGTACAATGTATATATTCTCGCTCAAAATGCTCAATCAAATACCAGTTATCAAAATACAATTTTAGAATAATGAATAAACTTATTACATTTTAAATGGAGTGAATCTTATTAACATCTGTAGATGCTATAACAAGAAAGACAAAAGAGAATATGGTACTTCGTAAATTAAGAAACTTTTTAGTTTCTTTTCTTCAACTCTGCATTTCTCTTCCGATTTCCTCTTAGAGAAGGTAATTTAGAGGGGTTTGTATTTATCTTTTCTTTTATAAAGAATTTTGTCGTTTATCTTTATTTTTTTTCTAAAACATAACTTTGGCTTATAGAAGATAATTGAGAAGGAAAATTCTTTTGAGAACGTTAACTAACAAGCATATTGTTTAATATTTGCAATTAAGAAAATGAGACATTTTAAAAAAAAAAATCAATTGAATAAATGTTTTTCAGAGATTACTGACTCAATGAATTTTTTTTCTCTTTTTTGGATAGAAAATTCAATAGGTACTTTAAAAAATTTTTTTAATTTTGATATGTTAAGTTTCTTTAGTACTAATGTAATTTTTGAACATCACGAGAAAATTTTTTTTATTTTTAAGGCTTTATAATTAAATATAATTATAATTTTTGCGTGAAAAATAATGTAAAAGATTAGTGGTTCTTAAAATATTCCAAATCCGCTGTAAAAACGTGCTTATCAATATGAGATTTATCACGTTGAATAATACCATTTATGAGTTAGTTTTGTGGTAACACCGGTTCTACGCGTGTTCAATCAACATAAATGGATTTTAGATTTTCTTCATTTCAATCATTTCTCTCGTCTTTGCATTATTTTTACATTTTTTTTTTATCGTTAAAATTTGACATCACAGTATGGTATGTAAAAATACTATATAATACTACTTTTTTTTTTTCTTTGCATAAACGCGTATTATTATAAGCTTTACGTTAAAAAGGGTTGCTTTTAAACACGTTAATAGGCTGAAAGAAAACGACCAAGAGAACCAAGCGCAGAAAGGCCTTCTCAAAACCCTTATTCTCCTGGTTCTTTATTGAATTTAACAAGTCCCCCACCTCCATCGGATACTGATGGTGACGTAGAAGTGGAAGAAAATCTTATTGAAGATGATATATCAGATGTATCAGAGGAAGACGGAGAGAATTTGTATCCGTCTGATTTTGAAAGGTATCTATATTAAATGAGAATTGAACTTTTTAATGTTATTTGTTAAAATTAACGTATATGAGTTTTTTATTATTGTGAATTAGGGATTATGAAGAGCGTCCTGAGTTAGACCGTTATGATTCAGATCATATTGATGATGAAACTCATGAAGATTTAGATATTACTGCACGGAGAAATTTAGAAAGGATGATGGATGAACGCGACGTGCGTGATGGACGCACAGCAGCTGATTATCTTTTAGATAGTACGAAATTAAATTTTTAAAATCTTAATTTAATGTCATGATATAATTTATTTATTGCTTGCTTATAATATATTTTTATACAGCAAATAACTATTTGCAAGATAAAATCAAACGTCGTCGTCGGAAAGTTCCTGAAATAATTCAGCTACAAGGAACAGCTCCACAACTTGGCGAATTTGATGAAGAAAGTGATGACGATGATTATGAGGTATATTCTTTAATATGACTTCATTTTATTTGGTCGAACTTCAGATCAATTTTCAAATTATATAAATGTTTTTAGGGTATGAATAATGAAGAATTAGCAGATGTAAAGGCTTCCTCTATAGGTGAATGGATTAAAAATCCTGCTGTACAAAAAGGAATCGTGCGTCAGTTCAGTAATTTCTTACGCAAGTATACAAAAGATGGAAAATCTGTATATTGGCCTTTAATTGAAGAACTTACAAAAGGTAACGATTTATTTATTTAAATCTCATTTTTAGAATATTTTAAAATTGAGACTTTGATATATAAAAAAATTTTTAGATCAATTGCAGAGTTTGGAAGTCAGTTACAAGCATTTAGAATCTGATAAACCAATTCTAGCGAGATTTCTTAAGAGATCACCCGTGGAAATGCTGCAACTTTTTGATGAAGTTGCAACTGATGTTATATTTAAAAAACATCCGCATTATGAGGAATTAAATAAAGAGATGCATGTTCGGATAATAGATTACCCAATCTTAAACACACTTAGAGATCTCAGGTAATAGATTATCTATAAGTAAAAAGATTATTAACATGAATTTCAATGACGAGATATTTTATAAAATCATTTATTAGGCATACTCACCTCAATACTTTCGTACGCGTTTCGGGCGTTGTAACAAGGCGAACCGGTGTATTTCCTCAGTTAAAGTTTGTGAAATATAATTGTTTAAAGTGCGGTGGAATTCTTGGACCTTACACTCAAGATCTTCAGTCAGAGATAAAACTAAATCACTGTAGTCATTGTCAGTCCAAAGGACCTTTCAGTTTGAATACAGAACAGGTGAGATAATGTAAACCAGCCCTCGGTTTTGATTTCTTAACAATATATTAATTCAATTTGCCCATCAGACAATGTATAGCGATTACCAAAAAATCACTATGCAAGAAACTCCTGGTACAATCCCTGCTGGGAGGTTGCCTCGACATCGGGAGGTTATTTTGCTTTGTGATCTTATAGATACCGTGAAACCTGGTGACGAAATTGTATGCATCGTTGTAAATATAATGAATGTATTTTGAAATAACATTACTCATGTTAATCTTATATTGTTTCCAGGAAGTCACCGGTGTATATCGTAATAATTTTGATTTTTCTTTAAATATAAAAAATGGATTTCCGGTATTTGCTACTATCATTGAGGCAAATTATATTGTTAAAAGGGAGGACCTATACTCAACTTATAGGTTGACGGATGAAGATAGGGAACAATTGAAAAACCTTGCCAAAGATCCGAAAATCGCTAATAAGGTTAATAACATTTTCACAAATTTTGTTTTGAAAAAAAAAATATTAATTATATTATAAATTAGATATATCAAAGTATTGCTCCCTCTATCTATGGTCATGAGGACATTAAAAGGGCTATAGCTTTATCATTATTCGGTGGAGTAGCTAAAAATATTCAAGATAAACACCGATTGCGCGGTGATATTAATATACTTATGCTTGGAGATCCTGGCACAGCAAAATCTCAATTCTTGAAGTACGTCGAAAAAACTGCACATCGTGCTGTTTATACATCTGGTCGTGGTTCATCATCTGTTGGTCTCACTGCATCAGTGAAAAAAGATACTATAACGAGAGAATGGACTTTAGAAGGTGGCGCATTCGTACTTGCTGATAATGGTATATGTTTAATCGACGAATTTGATAAGATGGAAGATAAGGATCGGTAAGTACTCATTAATAAAATTATTTTCCAATTAATTTACCTACCTAACGCTTATTGTCTAAAATAATTTTAGAGTGAGCATTCATGAGGCTATGGAACAACAAACTATTTCAATTTCAAAAGCAGGAATAAATTCCACGCTCAACGCTCGATGTGCTGTAATCGCGGCAGCAAATCCTGTTGGTGGTCGATATAATACATCTAAATCGTTTTCAGATAATGTCGAATTAACAGAACCTATCCTTTCGCGTTTTGATGTCCTTTGCGTTGTCAAAGATACAGTTGATCCAACGATAGATGAATTCCTTGCAGAATTTGTGGTAGAGAGTCATGTCAAAAGTCATCCAGATCACACAATTGTTCCATCTGTTCAACAAGATAAATCAGTAAGTTATCATTATATTTCTTTATCTCATGATGTTAACTAATATTTTATGTTATAATATGAATATGTATTTTTTTTTTATTTTTCGTAACAGACAATTCCGCAAGACCTTTTGAGAAAGTATATCATTTACGCAAAGCAGATAAAACCACAATTGAGTAATATTAATGAAAACTTGGTTTCGGACCTTTATTCAAAATTGAGAAGAGAGGTAATGTTTATATAAAATATTAATTTTTTATCAATCAGAATTAACAATTGATTTTGTAACTAGGCGCAAAATGGCGGTATCCCAATTACGGTTCGTTATTTAGAGTCCATGTTGCGCTTGGCTGAAGCTCACGCAAGGTAATGGAGTTTCAATAATCAATTTTACTCTCTTTGGTTAAATTAATATTTAATCTATAAATTTTTTTATTTCTTGTTATAGAATACATCTTCGTTCTCATACAGCAAAAATTGATATTGAAGTTGCTATTGACGTGGTGTTACAAAGCTTTTTTGATTCTCAGAAATTCGCAATTTCAAATAGACTTAGAAGGGTGGGTAATAAAAATTAGTTCACGTGATTAAAATTGTTACATCAAACGAAATACTTATTTATTTTTTGTCATCATTAGCAATTCGCACAATATATCAACAAATCAAAGGAACAATCCGAATTACTTACAGATATACTCAATGACATGATTAAGGAAAAAGCGCGACTCAAAACAGCTTCAAGTGGACAATCTTGGATTGGAAGTTTAACAATAAAAGTATCTGAATTCATGGAACAGGTTAGTTATGAGTATTTCAAATCGAATATATTTTATGTTTAGATCATTTTAAAATTTTTGTCGTTAAATACTTTATATAGGCAAGGAAATTCAACATTCATCACGAAGTTGACAATTTCTTGAGATCTGATGAATTTTCGGTTTTATATGATTGGGATCAAAGTAAAGATTTAATCATTAAATCATTCACTTAATTAAAC
Source organism: Funneliformis caledonium (assembly GCA_910591825.1). Lineage (NCBI taxonomy): Eukaryota > Fungi > Glomeromycota > Glomeromycetes > Glomerales > Glomeraceae > Funneliformis > Funneliformis caledonium. The sequence goes on from CAJVPQ010000430.1 coordinate 17,834, forward strand.
AATAAAAAAAAGCTACTCCATTCAATACATTTTCAAAATGCATTAAATAAAGTATAACGATACAATCTCTTGCTTGTTGGTTTAAGGGATCATACAAATGCTTCATTTCATTCTAATGGTCAATTATTAGTTTAAAGGATCAATAATTAATCAATAAATAAAATAAATTATTATTAACTAATAATAATAATCATAACCATAATAAATAAATAAATAAATAACAAATCATAAATATTTTTCTTTTCTCGCTTCCCTAGTGAATTAAAAAAAAAGCGCATTTTAAAGTTAGTTTGAAAAAAAGATTTTTATTAATTGTTATAAAGAAACCAAACAACCTCTCTGAGAAAGCTATCACGTGATTTTATATTAATAAAATAACAGAAACGTTTTTAAATTCTAATATATAATGAACGTTCGCATATAAATTGTATGTATATATATTGATGCAAGATATTAAGAAATTATAACATTAAACAATAGTATTAAAAAAATTAATAAAATCATTTAATAAAATTAAGAAAAACAAGTTATACTAATACGCACTACTTCCTCTAAACAAAATACATCATATTCTCAATCTCGGTTTTGATTCTCTCACACGTGGCATTTGTAACGTCACTGTTACGGCCACCACCACCACGACCACCTGAGCTACCAGATCTTCCGCTACTAGCACCATCCCACATAACGAAATGCTTGGCTTGATTTGCGATGTGATGGGCATAATGAACGGGAGTCACATGAGATATGGTCAGATTACATCTAGAAATTAAATGTAATTAGTGAGTAATTCATCTTGATTAAATTCATAAAACTCTTCTTTGAACGTTATCAATACCTGACGGACAAATGACATAATTTATAAGTTAAATTTTGTATAGCATCAACTGGAAATTTGGCCTCATTTAACAATACGTGATAATGCGTTGGCCGAGCTGTTCCTAGAGGACTCGCATGAGACTGCAAATCTAACAAGATAAAATACACGAGAATTTTATAGCAATTATTATACATTATAAATGATATCAAAATGAACATAGAAATTCCTGTTGCTTACAAAAGTCAAACTCCTGAGGTACCACGATTTCAGTATCCACAATTGTTCCAGGTTGGCAATTACCGCTTCTATCGGAATCTTCTTTTCTAATAGGCATGAACCTATAATATAAATGCATAAAATTATAGAAATAAATAAATAAATCTCTGTAAGGGTAATTAAATGATAAATCTCCTTACCGTGCGTGATGACGTTTTTGCACAATAATAAATGTTAATTGTGGTTTTACGTCTTTTTCACCGTAAATTCGATCAAAGGCGCGTTTTAGTGCCTTAACTTCTTCATGGAGAACGTGCTCAAATTGACCTTCAGCGACACCGTCACGGTAGAACACAATTTGGAAAGGCAGTACATCGTTTCTTCTTTGAAATTGCTTTATCAAGTCTGCCACCATCCCCTCGAGATTCTCGATGGTTTCATTCCTTATCTTTCTATTCATGCTGTATCGGCCTACGTATCTAGTAACAGATTTATCCATTGACGCGCAAACTGCAGCAACACTTGGCCGTCCTTTTTCTTCACGACCAGGATGGAATACATCAGCACCAAAGACCATATACTAATAATTATAAAAAAGTTTAATATATATTAACCAAAAAAACAAAAAAAACGATAGGATTAAATACCGATTTATTTGTTCCAAAATTGAGTTCTCTTTCGGCCAAAACACAGTTTTTACCACCTAATTTTCCGTTAACTTTCAGAGAAATATTACCACAGATTTGCCTCCAGCGATTGGGATTAGGACCTTTCATGTTGTTTGCAACAATACATTGCGAAACCACACCAAGTATTGTACCACAAATACGTTTTATTTGGGCGTGAATGCCTGATGCTCCCAAAACTTTTTTCTGAATTATACAAATAATAAGCTGGGGTGGTCTATCTTTTTTTATCCGAGCTTTTTGGTAAGCGAGCGCTAACGACTAGATTATAAATAATATCAAATATTGAATAATATTTATTAATAACATTCGAATGATCAACCGTTTAGCTTTTGGAGTAATTTACTTTTTCATAATCGCCATGTGGACTGCCATATTCGATATAAGGATCTGTTGAGACATTCTACATAAAAATATCAACAAGTACTTTTATTTAGTATTAATCATTTTGTAAATGTTAATAGTAATGATTTTTTTTAGTTATACTTACTAAGCCTTTTTCGTGCAAAGAATTACGTAGTTGTTTCATTGCATTTCTTACTACTTCTGGAGGGAAATAACTTCTGTTTTCAAACACCATTACCGACCAATTATAGATATCAGGACACTAGAAATAGATTTTCAAATATTTTGTGTATTGATAAATAAAAATTTATCTACTCTATAATGATATAACGATGATATAAATCTTTTACGTCAGTAAATCTTCTTAAATCCCAACGTCCCCCCTGTGGGTTAATATTCGCACCATTAGACGTTAGTTTTGGTGGTGGGAGAACGCGAGCTAAATCATCCAGTGAATATGATAAATGATTAACACAATTTTATTTTTAAAAAAAATTAGTATAACATATCCCCCATCATAATTATACAAGTTTACCTTTAAGCTTGATAAATTCGGGATCTGTAACCAAATCAATCGAGCGCAAGTTTTCGTCGTTGTTGTGTCTAAAGATTCCTTTAATAGCTCCCTCGATACGATCAAATCTATCCCATGGTTTAACGGCGGTTCTTTGAACCATTTCTCTTCGAGCATCATCAGGCATTTGTTTATCTTCAAATTTTTGTCCTGAAAAAAAAAAAAAAATTTTAATCAGTAGAATTCCTCATTTAAACAATAAAATATATCTATACATCTATATATACACATACCGGGACAGATTTCACAAACTTCAATAGGAAAATATGATTTTGACTTATCTTGTGGTTTAACAACGACAATACATGGTAACCGCGGAAATTGCAAGGATTGTCCATAATTTTCTCTAAAATATTTTGCAACTGTGGTCTCTTTATTGCCTTGCCTGAATTTAGCTAGATCAGCTGGTTGATGATCGACATAAGAAACTTTATACTTTGGTTTGCGATTATCTGATCTGTGGGTAACAAACATCATGACGCCTTTAAGATACCAGTTCAGAACATCAATTTCTTTTCGATCAAGACCGCGACGTAAATCATCCCTTGATTTTTCGTGTCTGTCGCGAGGATGTTTAACGATTTTGGGTATAATATCAATTACAGGTACCGCTGGATAAAAAGTGGTAGCACAAATATCCACATTTATTACAAGTCTACCTGTGAAAAGTTTAAAAGCATAATAATATATAATGTTAAATTGTTACATTGAATTTCAAAATGATCGTAATTTCGAGAACCTACCCCATCCAGGTCTTATTGACTGATAGAATCCTTGTTTCATTTCAATGCCTCCCGGTAAATAAATTGGTCTGTTATCGCGAGATGGTGGAAATATGGCCTTTTTTCCCACCGATAAGTACTCTGATCGAACTTTATTATTTGCGAAGGCATTCAAAACAGTCAAATTACTTTGAATACTACCATCCCAAGGAGTTTTTGAATTATCCTTAACGTAATCTCCAATGGAAGTTAGGACGATCGTTCCTTGATGTTTTATTTCGACTTTAAAAGTTTTTTCACGTCCTGAGCCGTCAGCTTCCACGGGAACTGTAATCTATATTCATGAGAATCATCAATTTTGTTAATAATAATTAATTAAATTTATAAAATAAATTATTAAAATATCAATATTTAATCGATATATTACATCATAACTCCTTGTTTGTTTACTGTGACCTATTGCAAGTTCGGTTGGTGAATATACTTGACCACCATCAAAGGTTGGATAAGTGTTTGTCCCAAATTTTTTGGTCACTTTCATTTGTAGAAATACTCTATCCGAATCTTTTCTACCCGCCTTTTTTTTTTTTTGGTCAACGATTTCAAAAGAATAATAATGCACTTCGGGATAACTAAACTATTAAATTAGTTTCAAAGATATAACAAATAGTAAAATAAGTTTTTTTTATCGAAGAAATGAATAAACACATATTTATATATCGTGAACTTTTTTACTTTTGTTACACCTATGAAGTTGGCCTTTATCATGACCTCTTTACCCAAGGTACCGGGCTTTTCAGGTCGCGTAGCGCGGTCCACGCTAAAGTCTTTTTCCTCAGGTGCTGACATTACTGCCGAGTTTTTGTCTTTTGATATATATATATATATATATATATATATATTTGTATGTAAGTGTATATATACGTATGTATATATATAATTTTTTTTTTTAAGAATGAAATTTGGAAGACTGCTTAATATAATTACTCAACACTAAAACGATGTTAAGTAAAACCAACCTTAGTTAATAATTAAAGTATATACGTCGTTAATGTCACGGTAGGTTCGTTATCAAAGGCCTCGAAAAACTCAAAATAAAACCAAATTTCTTTCGGAAAAACTTCGTTTGCTGTAACAAAAATTATAAAAGGAAAATCAAGTTGATCAAATCAATTTCCCACAAATCAAACACATTATATATAAATCATTAGTTATATATATTAAAAATATAATTATAATTATTTTCTTTTTTTTTTTTTTTTTCTTTTTATAAATCATAATAATCATAACAATAATGTTTCGAATTTATTTGACGCATTTCGCAATCAAAAAAATTAGTCAACAACATAAATAAATTTATTCCAAATTAAGTATTAGGATGTATTAGACAGAATCCATAGCCTATTGATTGTTGCTTTGCATTATATTAATGGGAAGGGGTTATAGAGGGGTTCTTTCATTTAATATTTAATTGTGGATATATTTGGAAATCTCTATTAATTTATTTTTATTTTAACATTACTACTGCGGTTAATAAACTTATAAACTTGCGGTCTGGTTTTTGAAATTCGTTAATCATATCCTCATTTTGGTCATCACCCCGTTTCATCAATTTCAAAGTGATTACTTAAAGTGATTTTCGGATTCATGTTTAATAAAAAAGGAAACATTATACTCGTTACATTATAGTCAATTCTTTTGTAATTCTTTACCTTTCGATGGAAATTCTTTTTCATCATTCATTTACTAAATGACTGGATGTCAATCTCGTTCTAAAAGTTTGTATGAAATTTTTTTAAAAAAAAAATAATCAATCAATCTAACAAATAATTCGTGTGAAAGAAGTAATATTTGGGAATGTTTCCTATTTTAGTTATTTACAAACCGGAAATTTTTCTTTCTTCAAACACGTATGGTAAAACAAATAAAGACTTTCTTTATTGATCGATGATGATCAAGCAAGATTTTCTTTTTTATTTATATGATGACGCCATTGTAATACGATTACGTAGTATTAGCCTATTTTATTTATATCAACCTTACAAAGAATTTTTTGTCTTTTTTAAATTAAAAAATTTATTTTGTGCTAACCAACTTTTGCTTTACCTTTACCCTTTTTATCATTCTTTATACCATTATACTCGGTAGTTACACCATCGTCAATAATCTTACTATTAGAATATGACTTTTGCTCATCATTTCCTCCAAATTTTTTCGCTTCTTCTTGAGTGAATCTCATTTGAACCATCTTATAATGTTCTAATTCTTTTTCGGAAACCGAGGGTATTAATTCGATTAAAGCTCTTTCGAAATCATTTTGATTAACTTCAACAAGTATGTCATCGGGTATGGCAAGATGATTAAGATAATATTGTGAATTTATTGGTTTTGGAAGATTTGTTGAAGGATTGGCATTTATTTTAGCTATATCATAAAAAGTAAAATAATATTAATCATGTGAAACGACAAAAAGAACTAAGTTGGTCGATAAAAACTTACCAACTTTGGCTTCAATAGCCTCGGCTGTTCTTGACATTGCTTTTAACATCGCATCTGAGCAAAGTGCATAAAAATCTGCACCTGTATAATTGAATGGACATTTTTCTGCAACTGCGCGAAGGTCCAATGAAGGATGTAAACGGAATCTAGGGGAGAAATTTGTAAAATAAAAAAAAAAATTCTTATATAATATATTAAAATAATAAAAATGTACACGTACTTTCTTGTTAATGCTTGAATGATTTTAAGTTGAGTTTCATGATCTTGACTCACTCCAAGATAAAGGAGCTTATCAAATCTGATACAAAAAAATGGAGATTATTAAACAAATAAAACACCGGTATCATAATAATTACACTCATATTTTGGTAACATACCGTCCAGGCCTTAGTAATGCCGGATCTAATAAATCTGGACGATTGGTTGCGCCAATTACAAACACATCTGCTGCACCTCCTCCTTGACCCATTCCGTCTAATTCAGCTAATAGTTGACTAACAATCCTATCCATTACTCCACCAGAATCACCTTGTTCTCCTCTTTTAGGTGCAACTGAATCCAACTCATCAAAGAATATGACACATGGTTTAGCATCTCGGGCACGTTGAAAAACTCGTCGTACATTAGCTTCAGACTCACCCACGTACATATTAAGTAATTCTGGTCCTTTAACTGAAAAAAAGTTTAAAGAACATGAAGTCGCTACTGCTTTAGCAAGAAGCGTCTTTCCCGTACCGGGTGGTCCATAAAGTAAAATTCCTGATCTCTTTTTCATTCCAGTTGCAAACAATTCTGGATGTTCTAAAGGTAATTGAATTGTATCTAAAATATCATGCTTCACGGCTGCAAGACCTCCAACATCATCCCATGTAACGTTAGGAATTTTTGGTGCTCCTATACTGTCAGAATATGATGCTCTCGCCTTGTTAAGAGCATTCTCAAAATCCGTAGCAGTCAATGCAATTCCAGCATGAACAATGTCTAAATCTTTTATTATAGGTTTATTTGTCCTTTTTAAAGAAATTTCAACCCGTTCAAGTGATGCCAATCCGGCTCTCGCGATCAAATCAACCAAATCTTTTGCGACGAGTGCAGCGGTCTGTGTTGCCAAAAGTGATAATGACACATCTGGAGCCAAAGGTGTATCAGACGTTAATTGTTCTAATATGGCTAATCTTGCAGCTTCCGATGGTGATTCAAAAGCAATTTCATGTCTAAAACATCCTATTACGCTCGCAGGAACTTCTTCAATATCTCCTGTTGTTCCTACAACTAACACAGGATATCCAATGTTTTGAAAATTTATTAAAAGTTGCTTGAAACAATCTTGCAAAATAGTTGAAATGGTTGGATCTTGACCAGTCTCAAGAACAGCACTTTTTCTCACCAATGCATCAATATGTCGTAATAAGAACACACATGGGGAACTTGTTACCGCCTTATCTAATCTCATACGTAGTGATGTTTCCGTTTTCGCATCGGTCTCCCCCGCAAAATCAAAACAATTCACTTCAAAAACATGCACACCAACTGAATCCGCTACCCATTCAACCGCTGTTTTCTTTCCACAACCTCGAGGACCATGTAAAAGGACTGTACAACTAAGGTTAAGAGTGACAGCATTTGGATGAAGACAAGATGAAATGAGATCATAAAGTTTAGCATAAGGAGTTCCAGGGGATGTTAAGATCGAATTTTGATTGGAAAATTTTGAAGTAATCCCAAAATATTGTTTTACTATGGGAACTTTTGAATGCACCATCCCTATTTGCTCAATCCTAGTTAATTTAGTGTCCACTAATCTACCAGATCCATATAACATCATTTTTTTTTTGTTCTTAGGTTTCAACTCGGTAATTTTGAAATGAACAACCGTTGTTGGTTTTAGTGGAGAGGTAGCGATTTTAATGTCATCTGATGTTTCAATATCACCCTCAACTTTTTGTGGCCTTAATCTAGCAGCCTCCTCTATAATGTTAGATTTGGTGTGTTATATCAATATCAATAAGTCAGATATTATAATAATAATAATAATAATATATGAATAATTGAAAAGACATTTACCATCTATTGGAATAGAGAAAATATCTCCTTCACTAACGATCCTATCAGCCTCTTCAAACCATTTTTCTAAACCACATATGCTGGCATTATAGATAAATCTATCATTACAATTTGGAAAAGCTATTCTAGCAACAACTAAATATTTGGCTACGGGAGGCGGAGATTGCATTCTAATAGCTGGTTGAATGAATAGCTGCTCAGAAGTCAAATTCTTAGTGTTAGAAAATCCAAGATTGAAATGAAGTAATGGGGAAATATAAGCAGGAGGACATGATGTCCTAAATGACAAAATTTCAAGGTAAATTACTAGAGAAACTTCAGAAACAACTTCAGAACATTTTATTAAAAAGAATAATAAATACTCTGTGAATGATGATGAAATATCGATAGCATAAATTTTGCATAACCTAGTTTTCTCATTAATGGGTCCTGATACTAATGCCTTAATATGAAATAATAATAATATATAAATATATAATGTGATAATGATAATCATAAATATTACATAAATAATAAATTATTTCTCACCCAACTCCCACTTTGAATTCCCAACTTGGCCAAATCTCTTATACTAATTAGAACTCTTGATTCAGGATCCTCTCTTTCTTTTGGTATAGGTTGTATTAAAAAATCAGGAAAGGGAGACGATAAAAGTTGAGGAGTAAAATTAGATTTTCTTGAAATAGAAACCACGGTACTTAAACATTCATCATCTGAAGATGTTGTAGATGTATTAGATTCGTATCCATTTCCGACATCTTGTCCATTAACTTCAAGTAAAGCCAATTGGGTATCCATATAATCATCTTTCAAATTCAAAATATTTTGTTCTTCTAACAAATCTTCAAAATCAAATTCAATGCCATGGTTAACATCAGTTTCTTTTTCTTCAAAATCATAACCCAAAGCTTCTTGTGATAAATCAGTTATAATGAAATCCGTGTGAGTTCCAATAATTCCTTGTAAAACCGGATTGCACATTAGTGCTTTGAATTTAATTAAAACTTTAGGATCAGAAACTGGCCAAAGATTATAAATTTGCGATTGTCTAACTATTATAGGCAATGATGAATAAAAATAAGTTGATATTGCGGAAGGATCTTTTCTTTGATGAAAATTTTATTCGACAAAATTGTAATAAAGAAATATTAATTAAAATTATTTAATAAATAAACATACTTTTATGAATTTAATGAGAAAACCCAAAACCTTTTTTCAAACTTTCATATGACTCGGTATTCAAAGCACCAATGATAACTTCTTCCAATTCAATCGGAGCAATCATCCTAACTTCTGCTTCGATTACATCTCGCAAATTATTTTGTTTTACGAAATCATTTGATACATAAATAACATGATCCTGAAGAAATAATAATCTACTTAGTAATTTTCTGCGAATCAAATTGATTATTAATAATTTCTTACCTCAGGTGTTTCTTCAAATTTATCAGGATATTGTAATCTTGCGTATGTAATAATTGAAGAAATCAATGATCTTTGTTTTTGTGTTCTAATTGGATTTTTCAAATTTAGATCCAAAGGTGTAATAGAAACACAAATATGAGGCTTAAGAGTCGCTCTTATAGCTGTTAAATATAAATTCAATTTATCTATTAAAATGTTACATATTAAAGCTAATTATAAAACAATTATATGATTACCATCAGACTCGTCTTTTACGGGTTCTTTAATTAATTCATTCCATAATTTTTCACAAAGCCCGATACAAAAATCATTATTAGAATTATGCAAGCTATCATAAATTTGTATTTTCGCGTTTCGAGATACATAGTCTGAAGACATAATCAAAAAGTAAAATGAATGTGAAGATTTTCCTGATCGATTTATTTTTTTTTTAAAAATCAGAATTTGGTTAGATCATTTTAAATCAGTGGATCCTTATTATTATTAAAAATGCTTAAAAATCTGATTATTTATTAAATAAACTAGGAAACGGTGAGTCCGGAGCTCAAAATTGCATTTAAGTTTATTATATTGCAGTATGTTTTAGTTTATTATAGTTTATTTCATTGATATATTTTTTTAGTGAGTATATTAGTATACTAATAATTTAAAAGTTGTAAGTTGTAATAAACGATCTATTACTGTTCTTGATATTATTAATTCGTTTAATATATTATATTTTCGTAACATAAATACTGTTGTTCTACTTTCCCTTATTATTATTCTATTTTATAATTGTAATAATAATAAATAATTGTAAAAAGTGATGGGACCCCTGAAATTATTAATAATTATTATTAATTCGTCAAAGTTATTTAATTAATAAGTTGTTAGTAATTTATGACGCAGTAAATCGAATTTTATATTTAAAGACTATAATAAATCGGTTATCAGGCTGTATTATTAAAATTGCATTAAAACTAATTATTTATATATAGAATAATATGATAATTGTTTTTCCCCATTTGTTATTTAATTCGAACTAAATTATTTAAAAAAGTAACAATTATAATGTTTGGATTTACGTATTTTATAATTTCTACTGTAATTCCTTTATAATCTTCTTATTGATCATACAGAAGATACTATTGATAATATAAATACAATACATTACCTTCAATTAAATTAGCTGCTGAAAAATGTAAAGAAAAAATATTAGAATATTATAACAAAACAAATAAC
>CAJVPQ010000431.1:0-28393 GCA_910591825.1 Funneliformis caledonium
TCATTTGGTTGATCAATTCTGCAAATCCTTTTGTAGATCAGTTTTGCAGATCATCTTGTAGATCATAGAATTATTACCCTGTAACAATATAAAATATTATAATATAAAGTTTCTTTTTCTTTTTTAGGTTTTAATAGTTTTTAATATTAATAAATTCATTATTATATTCTATATTATCTGATTAGTATATAGTACAAAATATTTGAAAAAGATATAGATAAATATAAACTTTATTAAATATATTTTTTATTAAATTTAATAATATAATTTAATAATACAGAAATTTTTTAAATACTGATATTTTTTTATCATATTATATTTTTATTATGATAAGTACTAAAATATTATATTATATAACAGAAAATAGAGAATATTTAGATAATTCTTTAATGTTTAATTTATGAAATATAAACAGCAGAAATATTGATCTTTATAGAAAATATAATATATTTTTTAGCATATTTTTTTAATATTAGAGATGAGGGATAAAACCCCTTAATAACAATCAAAACTTAGATGAAATTATATTAAAATTATAATAAGAGATATGACGAAACTCTTTTTGATACGACAAAAGTTAAAACTGTTAAAACTATATTAAAAATATAGAAAAGGGTATAATAAATAAAATACATATTTTTAATACATTATATTATCCTTTCAATTGTTTTACCTACAAATTTTTAAGTAATTTTATTTATTAATTGCAATTATTTTTAATAATTTTTAAATATTTTAAAATATATTATTAAAAAAATTAATACTTTATAATAAATTTTAACTCATATATCTTACTATCTATTAATCTTAGAATATAAAAATATTAATATTAATAGGTTTAAATATGATAAATTCAATAAACTGAATTTTATATTTTTGTAATAATTAGATAATAAAAATTTAAAAATTGAAAAATTATTATATATTTGTAATTATTAATTTTAAAAGTATAAAAATATTACTATTAGATATATTATAATAATATAAATCTAAAAATTTTATTTCATTATTTTATAATCATTAAATTTAAAATATTTTAAATTTTCTAAAATATTTTATAACTAATTTTACACTTATAATTTAAGGAATAATATATTTGACATATTTGCAATATATAATTAAATATATTAAAAATATTATGAATTATATTTTCTATATATTTTTGATATTAGGTTAAAATAAAATTAATATAAATAATTATACTATATATTGATATATGATAAAAATAATTTTAACTTATTTTTCAAATTGATAGGTTTCTATAAAGAAGATCTAAGAAAAAGAGATATTATCCTATTATACTATTTAATGTTTAAGAGAATTTCTTCAAATTGTCTTAAAAATTATTACTTACAAATACTGATCAAAATCAAAAAAATTGGACATGTAAAAAATCAGCCTAAAATCAGCTTAAAATCGGCAAATTATCAAAAATTAGCCTAGCTAATTGTACCTAAAGAATGATAGTATTATCATTCTTAAAGAATGATTAATTTATCATACTTAAAGAATAATGAATTTATTATACTTAAAGAATGATGGTATTATTATTCTTAAAGAATGATGAATTTATCATACCTAAAGAATGATAATATTATTATTTCTAAAGAATGATGATTTTATCATTTCTTAAATATAATAGTTTTATCGTATCTAAGAAATGATAGTATTTTTATTTCTAAAGTACAATAGTTTTATTATACCTAAGGAATATTGATATTATCATTCCTAAAAAATGATAGTATTATTATACATAAGAAATGATAGTTTTATCATTCCTAAAAAATAATGGTTTTATTGTTTCTAAGAAATAATGTATTTATCATTCATTTAGAATTGATGTATTATCATTTTAATAAATTGAACTTTCAGATTAAACTGATTTGCTAAAATCATATCTAATATATGATTTTTTGATATTAATTTAATATACTATTTAAGTTTATTTCTGATATAAGAATATTTATATAAATAAGCTTAATTTTTTAACTTTTTAAAAAATAATTTCAATTCAAACTTTTATCTTTTTATAATCATTTTCAAATTTTTCTTTTTACATTTTACTAAAACGCTAAAAAAAAATTATTTCAAAAACAAAAAAATTTTAGTTAAATTTTATCAATCAACCAGTCAACCTCTCAAATAATAAACTGATTTTTTTTACTTTTTATAATAGAAATATACCTTCAAATATTAAAATCTGATAAAACTTAAGTTGAATTTTAGTTAACTTTTCAAAAAATAAACAAAAAAATAAACTGATATTTTTACTTTTTATAATAGAAATGACTTCAACTATCAAAATTGGATAAAACTTAAGTTAAATTTTAGTTAATCAACTAGTCTACTTTTCAAATAATAAGCTGATTTTTTTATTTTTATAATAAAAAAAAAGATAATTTCAAATTATTTAGTAAGAAAGGGTAGATTTTTATTTTTTATTATTTTATTTATTATTTGATCATATTTTATTAATTTATTTTTTTTTTTTGAAAATATTAATATTATAATAATTTATATTTAGGATTATTTAAGGGGATTTTAGAAGAAAAATGAATTATATTTTTATTATTTTAAATAGAAAATTAATCAGTGGATTTTAGTAATATATACATTATGTTTTTACAAATTATATTAAATTTTTATTATTAATAAAATTTTAATATTTAATAAATTTAATAAATTTAATATATTAATATTATATACTATTTAACTAAATTGATACTAAATTGATGCTAAATTGAAGTTAATTTTAGGCTAATTTATGATCGTTTAAATTCTGAATTAATGCTGAATAATGCTGAATTAAGGTCAATTTAAGGTTGATTTATGATTAAATTTAAGTTTTAAATTGATGTTGAATAGCTATATCTGATTGGAATCAATCAGCATATATCAGCATGTGTTTATGCTGATCAGAAAAATAGCAAATCAGCTATAAATAGTATTAAAATTAGCCTAAAATCAACTATTTGATTTTTAGCCAATTTGAACTATTTGACCAGTAAAAGCATTTTTTTAATATAAAAAAGAAATATTTTTAAATATCATAAAATGATTATAATATGATAATATTTCTTAACTATAATGTTTTCTTTGCATAAACCTATTAATTTGAAAAATATATTAAAATTATTTTTAATATATATAAAATATATGATATAACTATTTATATTATCTTTATTTTAATTTGATATCAAAAATATGTTAAAAATATGATTCATAATATTTTAATATATTTAATTATATACTAGCTATGAAAATAAGAAAAAGTTAAAATATGTTCTATTAAATTAATCAAAAAAAATATTATTTTATATATTTTATTATATAAAACTTACTATTTTTAATATCTGGTATTGAACAAAATTTAGAAACTTACAAAAAATAAATATTTCTTATTAAAAAATAAGCATATAGTAAGTTTCATAAAAAATTATTTTCAAAATTCTTATTTTGATTAAAATACTGAAAATCAAAAAAATAAAGAAATATTATAAAATGTTTTTTATTAAAAAGAAATAATAGTAAAATTTCTAAAATTTCTAAAATTTCTTAATGTTGAAACCGGCAGAAACTGACAGACCTGTTGAATATAACATATATGCCAAATATATTAGATCTGCTAAATCTGCCAAATAGGACATGAATATCATTTATTATTTCTTTATTATATCTATTATTTATATCATTTATTATATATTTAACATAATTAGCATATCTGTTAGCTCTGTTATTATTGTCAGTAGTATCATAAATACTATAGATTTCTTTAATTATAATTTTCTTATATAAAGGGCATGAAAATGCCTTGGAAAAAGAAAAGATTTCAACAAGTCCTCAACATTTTATTTAATATACATTTAATAATAATAAATGCTCTTAACATTTTACAAACTTAAAAACTTATAATTTTATTCTTGTTAACTAAACAAACTCTCTAATAAATAGCGTATCAAGTTGATTGGATTTAAGTCATAGCTATTGTCTCCCTGACTTCAAATCATAGTTAACTTATTCGATGGAAAGAGTAACGTTAACAATGTCTAGTAATAAACAAAATTTGTAAAATAAAAAGAAATGTTAAAAAATATTTCTAATTTATAAGTTTCATAAAGAAATATATCATTTCAAACTTTTTATCTAATTAAAATTCTAAAAACCTATAAGATAAAAAGAAGTAATATTAAAAAATATTTATTATAAAAAAATTTATTAAAAATTTTTAAGTTTTATAAAAGATAAAAAACTTGCTATTAAAATAAAATAAAACTTAAATTAAAAGTTTAATTAAAATAAATTTCAGTTGCAGTTACGACTTATCTTTTATATAATACATGTAATATTAAGGTGGCAGATAGACTAACTAAATTAAAACTATATATACTTCTTAAGAAAATTTACTATTAATATATTTTTATATCTTTATAACTTTGAATTTTCTTTTTATTTTCTTTTTAAATATTATGAAAATATTTCAATAAGTTTTTTTTATATAATATTTTTTTTTTTTTAAAAAAAATTCAAAATTTAAAAATAATAAAGATCTACTTTAAAAACTATTTTACTATTAAAAAATAGTTTCTTTGAATATTTTAAAAAAAATGAACTATATCATTATTCTTAAAATTATTATATATCTATTTATACTTTTAATATTATCCAAATATTTTTAAAAAATAAGTTATCAAATTTTAAAACTTTGGATTTTTTAATAAAAAGAAATTTAGTATTATACTAATTGATAATAAAAAATTGATCAATAATAAATTTTCATAAAAATTATATTAATTTTTGATTTAATTAATTTATTTTGCCTTAATATAATATATTAAAGTATATAATTAGCCTTTATTTTATTTTTAATTTTTTCTTTTAATTTTTAAATTTATTAAATTTTAAATTATAATTTTAGTTAGAATTTTAAATTTTTATGAAAAGCTCATCTTTTATGAATAAGTAAAGATCTTTTAGTATTTATAGAAGAAAAGCTATTATCATAAATAAAGGATATCTTCAAAATTAAAGTTTTAAATGAATCAAGTCAAGTCGAGTTTAAAGATTAACTCTATTTGACTCTTTTTTATCAAGTTAAATTGAATCAAATTTATTTTGTAAAATCTTTTAACTTGATTTGATTCAAGCTATATAAATTTAAACTTGATTTAATTTGACTTAACTTGATTTTACTTAACTTAATTTTGACTTAAATTTATTCAAGTCAAATTAAATTCAAATTAAATTATAAGTCAATCACTGGTTCAATAATAAGATATCATACAGATATCAACCACCAAGAAATACCCCGATATGTCTTACATTTATTCAGATAACTTATTGAATGACAGATTTTTTATATTTCCGATAATTCTCTTAATTATGGCAGAAATAGTTAATAAAAAGCTACATAAAATTAACATATCGGGTTATTAAATATTATACTAATATTATACTTTTATCGGAGTTCTGATACCCCAATAATACCTTGATTATTATTAAATGATCATTAATTAAACATCATGCATTGATAAAGGAATTTTAGGTAAGATGTCGTAATTCTGTAATATTATAGTACTCCAATGCCTCAATAATATATTTATGATTAATAAATTGATGTTTAAATATTTTACACAATATTCGTTACTGAATTTATAATATATTTTATATATTATTGTAATATTTTATTGTAATATTAAATTTATTCACATTATATGTTACATATCGTACATATTTATTTCGCATATTAAATATATTTATTTATTATACACTAATTAAAATTCTATCTAATCATTTATGACTTTCGGCTGCCACTTCCTTTCCCTTGCTCCTCTCTCCCAACTAAAGATAATATCGTCTATCTGGGAACTTCAGGTGGTGGTCTTGTATCATCTTTAAATGCATTATCGTCATACTATTGTTTTCTTTGAACTTTTATATGTTGTATATTTTCACTAACTTTATCTGCATATCGAAGAAGTTTTTTAACCTATAATACAACAAACAAAGTGCTATAAATAAAAATAAATAAATATCCAAAATATATGTTATATACCTTTTGAAATCTCCACGGCTTATTGTACACATGGATCACATGTATATCCGATCCATTTTTATTTATTGGACGAATATGTTGGGTGATCTCCTCCTGTGCCTTTTCGTCATTTGTTTCGGATATTTCATCTGAATGAAACAGCCCTTCATCAACTATTTTCTCAATATTTTTTTTATACTGATTTTCGTGTACTGTACTTCCGATAGAATCAGATCGTTAATGTTATATATATGCTTGATTCCGCGCTTTCGTCTTTCTTTTTTCTTAAAGAAATTAAAATAATTAAAGCAGTAATAAGATCTATCAATAATCTGATATATCCATTGATACTTACATCGGAATGTCTTGAATTTGTGCCTTTTCATTTTTATCAAATTTCAACCTATCGAAACTTTAAGAAATCTGCTAGGATTCTCTTCTGTGTCGATATAATTATCGTAAGACATATTTAAGTTCAACCTGATTATATCTGATTCTTTAGTTTATTATCCTATCGATAGCTAGCATTATGTCCTTATAGACATGACATGAAATTTCATTCCATAGCTTCGTATGGTCGAGTAACAATGAGTCGTCAAGACCAAAGAGGATTTGGACAACTTCATCCTAAATTTATAAAATTATTAATGGTAAAAAATTATTAGTTCTAGCTTATTTAAATCCAGATCAAAATTACTTATCATATACCCTAAAAGACTTATATTATTCATCAGTCATATCCTCAAGCACTTTACGTGATTTTAGATATCTTCCATGTGGTTCTAAAGAGTATTCTTCATATAATTTCAGAGAGTATTCTCTACGTGATTCTAGAGAATATTCTCGAACTTCTGATCATTGCCTTTTTAGATCTTGGACTTCTTCAATCAAGTAATTTAATGTTGATTGGATTGAACTAATCACTATTGTAAAATAATTAATTAATAAAAATAGAATTTGATTTTATTGTTTAATATATTCGATTAATTGATTACTATTTCTTTCTAAATCTTGTCTAGTACTCTTATTGAGACTTCTTTCGATACTTCTTACGTTACTGTTATCTCTTTCAAGAGTTTTTGTTGCTGGAGTTATGTCAATACTATCACTCGAACTTTTACTTGAACTTCTTTCGATACTTCTTACGTTTCTGTTATCTCTTTTGAGAGTTTTTGCTGTCATAGTTATGTCAATACTCTCATTCGGATTCTTACCTGAACTTCTTTCGATACTTCTTACATTTCTGTTACTTCTTTTGGGAGTTTTTAATACCGGAATTATGTCAATACTATCACTCAAACTTTTACCTGAACTTTTTTCGATACTTCTTACGTTACTGTTATCTCTTTCAAAAGTTTTTGTTACCGGAGTTATGTCAATACTATCACTTGAACTTTTACTTGAACTTCTTTCAATACTTCTTGCATTTCTGTTGCTTCTTTCGGGAGTTTTTGCTGCCGGAGTTATGTCAATACTATCACTCGAACTTTTACTTGAACTTCTTTCAATACTTCTTACATTTTTGTTATCTCTTTAAAGAGTTTTTGCTGTCATAGTTATGTCAATACTCTCATTCAGATTCTTACCTGAACTTCTTTCGATACTTCTTACATTTCTGTTACTTCTTTCAGGAGTTTTTATTGCCAGAGTTATATCAATACTATCACTCGAACTTTTATCTGAACTTCTTTCGATACTTCTTACATTTCTGTTGCTTCTTTCAGGAGTTTTTATTGACGGAGTTATGTCAATACTATCACTCGAACTTTTACTTGAACTTCTTTCGATACTTCTTACATTTCTGTTGCTTCTTTCAGAAGTTTTTATTGCTGGAGTTATGTCAATACTATCACTCGAACTTTTACTTGAACTTCTTTCGATACTTTTTACATTTCTGTTGCTTCTTTCAGGAGTTTTTGTTGCCAGAGTTATGTCAATACTATCACTCGAACCTTTACTTGAACTTCTTTCGATACTTCTTATATTTCTGTTATCTCTTTCGAGAGTTTTTGCTATCATAGTTATGTCAATACTCTCATTCAGATTCTTACCTAAACTTCTTTCGATACTTCTTACATTTCTGTTGCTTCTTTCAGGAGTTTTTGTTGCCAGAGTTATGTCAATACTATCACTCAAACTTTTACCTGAACTTCTTTTGATACTTCTTACATTTCTGTTGCTTCTTTCAGGAGTTTTTGTTGCCAGAGTTATGTCAATACTATCACTTGAACTTTTACTTGAACTTCTTTCGATACTTCTTACATTTCTGTTGCTTCTTTTGAGAGTTTTTGTTGCTGAAGTTATGTCAATACTATTACTCAAACTTTTACTTGAGCTTCTTTTGTTCCTATTGCTTCTTTCTCTATTGTTTACGGTTACGTCTCTAAAACTTCTGCTATAAAGTTCGTAACTTTTATTCCAGATACTTGGACTTCTTTCACATATGTCATTTCTGGGACTTCGACTTCCACTAGTAGTTCTTTCAACCTTTCTTTTGGATGTGCTTCACCTAGTACTTCTTTTATTGCTTTCACGATAACTTAAATGATCATTATGCTCATGAGACCTTGAACGTCTTCTAAAAGTTGAAGCGATCCTAAAGGGTTTTCGATCACGCATAGTATTGAAAAGGAAAATATTGATAAAAAAGAATAATTGAATTAGAATTAAAATCTAGAAATGAAAGAAAATAAAATAATTAGAATTAAAATCAATCAGGGAAAAGTTATTCTTTTATATCAAAAAAAAATCAGTCTTACGCGATCTTTTACCTTTCTTTAATTTGTAAGCTTAATCATGATCTAATATTTCTGCGCTAAATTGAAATAATTACTGTGCTCAATATTAAAATTAGTCATGATTAATGACATTGATTGATTTTATCTTTAATGGTCAGTATTTTAAGTATCATATATTTAAGTTGGACTGGGTCCAACATTTTAAATATCAGTTATAATTAAGTTGTTAATATTTTTTTTTTGCTTTATAATTGCCATCGTTTCTTCTTCAAAATTGCATGTAAAATAAATTTTCAAAGTTATAAATAAGTCTATCGTGAAAAGTAACAATAAATGTATGGAGAGAAATTTAAATTTTATAGGCCTATATAGATCCTTTATATATACTTTCTATACTTATATAATATCGTTAATAATTATTATTATATCATTTATTGTATCGGTTAATAATTACTATTGCTTAAATTATGTAATATCGAGTAGTTAGCTGTAAAATAATTAGCCACATGTGGAATTCCATAAGATGTTAGCAGTTAAACCAGATTCAGGTGATCGACAATCAGGGATGCAGCTATTTCGAATAATCACTAAACGTTAAACTTGATTATATTGATTTTAAGGTTTTATGAGGGATTTTTCGAACAATACATATCATTATACTTTAACGTTAAACTTTATTACATTGATTTTATACTTTAATATATAATGTATCTGGATTTTTTTAAAAAATTTCTTATTAAATCTTTCTTTTTCAACACGATATCTTTATTATAACGCGTAAATCAAAAAAAAATCTTTGTAAAAGCAAATAAGACCGCATCCGCATATCAAGAAGGTTTTTTGAAACATCGTAAATATACTAAAATAGGAAGTATAAGTAATACAAGAAAACATGTGCCATGCCATTGTAATATATATAAAGATCGTAAAGTTGATCCACGTACAAAAAAATTATATACGAAAGAAAAGGAATTTGGATCAAGAGGATTTGTTGAATCTTCCAGGATAGCATCACCTTCTGGAATAACAGAAGATATTTTAGCGATCATATGAACACAGACGTAGATATTGTAAATGATGATCTTGTCAGCCAAGAATTTAATTTTCTTGTTATGGACCCAAAATCATCTAATGATCCTGCCAGTGACCAAGAATTTAATTTTTTTATTATGAGCTCAAAATCATTTAAAGGAAAGCAAAAACAATTAGTTAGTTATATTAGTTTCCTAACGGCCGTAATCAAACAGCTTCTTGATGATGATCATGATGTTAACAAATCTGATATTGACGAATATAATATTGATGAGGGTAGTGAAGAAGAAGAATATAGTAATGATGATGAAAATAATGTCGAACCAGTCAATTTTGATGCGCCAGAATCTGGTTATGAAGATAAAGGTGCAGAAATACCATTTATTAACATCGATCAGGAATTCGCATAGATTGTGTATTGGATTTTTAAATATCAAGAGAGATATCGGTTATCTGATACTGCTACTAATTCTCTTATAAAGTTTATGAGATATCTATTGCTCTTGGTTGATAGAAATATCTATTCAGAATTTCCAAAATCTTTACATATGGCACGGAAATTATTTGGTATCAGCGATCACATGATCAAGTACGCAACTTGTAAAAAATGCTGTAAAATATACGCGGTAAAAGATTTGACAACTGATAAACCATACTATTGTACATTCAAGGACTTTCTGAATCATCCGATGACCAAGTTAAGATCCCCATGTAATAATATTATTACAAAATAAGTTCTTACATAAAAAACAATAATATACCGGCCTTTACTCATTTTTCTTATTGCTAATATAAAAAATCAGTTACATCAATTATACAAATCAAAAGAATTTGAAAAATCCTGTAGAATGTGAACAACTAGACCGATATTTGCCAGGAGTTATCAGATATATACGATGGAAGAATTTGGAAAACTTTTAAAGATTCAAATAATAATCAATTGTTTTTCCGGCATGAAGTAGTGGATAATCATCTAGGAATTATATTGAACCTTGATTGAATCCAACTGTATGACAATTTCCAATACAGTGTAGAAGTGATGTATGGAGTAATATGTAATCTACCACGAAGCCAAAGGTTTAAACCAAGTAATATTATTACTTTAGCAATAATTCCCAGCCTAAATGAACTGAAATTGCATCAATTAAACCATTATTTGGCTCTTGTGATTGATCAATTCATTAAGTTATGAGAAGGAATAGAACTTTGCACATATGAAAACCCTACTGGAAAATTTATATGAGCAGCGATTATATGTTGCGCATGTGATATACCAGCTGCCAGAAAGCTTTGCAGGCATATATTGGCTTGTGTTACATGTCATCAGTGTAAAAATGTGGCCGATTTTGATATTAGAAATCAACCAAACTTTGGTAGCTTTGACGATATAGATCAATGATTTGTGCTGAGAGATATTGAAGAAATAAAAAACAATGCCTTTTATGAAAGGATTGCAATACTAAAGATGCACTAAAAAAGCATGTTTCTCAAACTTTAGTACATTAGTCGGAAGTATATCGGCTCTCGTATTTTGACCTAATGCAATTCCTTGTAGTCGATCCTATGCACTGTTTGTTTCTGGGTATTGCTAAATGGATTGTAACTCATTTGTGGATTGAAGAGGGTTGATTAACGTCAAAAAATCTAGAAACAATGCAAGAACGGGCCAACAAGTTAAAATTACCATCGGATATTGGAAGGATACTGAATAAAATAGCAATGGATGAAGGCTTTTCAGGGTTTATCGCAGACCAATGGAGAACTTTCATCCTTATATATGCTACTACGATTACTTGGAATTTTCTTCAAAAAGATGACAGGGAAATATTGAGTTATTTTGTAAAAGCATGCAATATCCTTGTATGCCGAATTATTTCTAAATTGGCATTAAATGAGGCACATAACTGTCTTTTATCGATAGTAAAGATTGTTGAAAAGAGTTATAGTCTAAAAAAAATAACACTGAATTTACATTCATGTTTACATATTTGTGAATATGCGCTCGATTATAGGCCGTTATACTCATTCTGGTACTATAGTTTCGAACGAATGAATGGTTTATTAGATAATAAATTTCCAATTAAAATGTTTCGATATTTTTATAATTTTTTGATATTTAATTATATTTTTTTTACAGGCTCTTTTCATAATAGTAACTGACATATTGAGCCAGAATTACTCAAAATCATTCACGTCTTGACAAGTTATCATTATTTGTCAATGAAAATCAACACCTTTTAGAATGTTTGCCTTATATTGCTCTTAAGGAAACAGTCGGTAGCCTCACAGCTAATGAAGATTTTGATTTGATGAAATATTCAGAATTTTTAACAATGTCAAAAAATGTAAAGAAGAAAACAGGAACAGGGTCGGAGCCTTTTCTGGGTGTACTTCTTAAACTAATAAAGAGTGTGAAATTGTCATCAGAAATATTAGCATTATTGGTAGAATATTACAATAATGCCTATAGTAATTCTTTTGTGTCCTTATCGGATATCCATAATTTGTTACCAGGAACAATAGCAGTTTTCCCACAAATTAATCAATTTGGTAGATTAAGACTTAGAGCGGAAGTATATGGATCAACGTACGCAAAAAGACATATCGGATCAGTGAATGTATTATCTAAATTTGTTTTAGATGATAATATGACTGATACCTATTCGGGTCAAATACAATTTTTTTTGAGCATACTATTCATCTACCGGAAGGTTTCATAATATATAGTTTAGCTTTTGTAAGGTGGTATTCGCATGCTGACCATTCTAGGACAAGGTTTCACTGTAGTATAAATGATGATAATAAATCTAGCAATATCGAATTATGGAAATCTAAATTTTATAAAATAGGAAGAGATTGTATCATTTCTATACACAATATTTTGAGCCGTTTTGTTGCTGGAACAATAATGATCAGTAAAAAAATCCAAAAAAATATTTATCTATAATTCCTATAAATAGAAAAATTTATATATAAAATTTGAAACTTAATAAACATTTTCATATAAATGCATTCATGCAGATATTAGATTATCTTATATTTTATTAATCGGCTATTTATAATATTATATTATAATCAATAAATGATCAATGAATTATCAGGATGATTGATAAGTTAAATAATTTTTATTAACACACTTTAAAAGAAACTAATAAATTATCGGATATTGATATATGTATTATTTTTTAAAAGTAATCTTTTAATATCATATCAGGTTTCTGATAATTCATAATATGCCATACTCTGATACCTCATCATTTAACCAGTGAATATTAACTTAATTTATAAATATTTAAATATAAAAAAATTTATACTTATGAAAATGAAAGATTTACTTTTAAAAATAGAAAGTAAATTAAATAAATCTTCAAAAAATTCTCAAAAATATTCTTAAAGTATATTTAATTAAGGGTTACTTCTAAATTAATGAAAAAATAAATAAAAAAATTAAAAAAATAAAATAATAAAAATGAAAAAGATTAAGAAAAAGAAAAGAAAAAAATAAATAAATAAAATTAACATTGAGAATCAAAAAAAATTAATTAAAAAATGAAAAAAAAATATAAAATTAAAAATTAAAAAAAAAAACAAAAAATAAAAAGATCAGAAGGGAAAAGAGAAGAGAAAAATAAATTAAAAAATGAAAAGATTGAAAGAGAAGAAAAAAAGAAGAAGGGAAAAAAATTAAAAATTAAGAATTGAAAAAAATAAAAATTTAAAATTAAAAAACTATTAAAAAAAAATTAAAAAAATAATAAAAATTAAAAATTAAAATTAAAAAACAATATAAAAAAAATTGAAAAAATAAAAAAAAATTTAAAAAACAAAATCAAAAAAAATTAAAAAATAAAAAAAATTAATTAAAAAACAAAAAGATCAGATAAATTAAAAAATTAAAAAAAAATAAAAATAATATAACTCGAATTAACTTGAGTTTAAATTGAGTCAAATTAAATATTTAATTTGATTTAAATTTGGTATGACTTGCAAATCATTGAGTCAAAAAACATAAATTTGACTTGATTGAAACTTGACTCAGTTTATCTAACTCATAATTAACTTGATTTATTCAGAACTCTATTTAAAGTAAAATATATTAAATAGTATTTATTATTATACAATAAATTTCTTAATCCTGTTCAAATATATATTAAAAAATTAGATGTAAAATTTAGTCTAAAAAATAAAAGTTTTATTAAAGTTTATTTTTCTTTACAGATTTTAAATTTTAATCTTAGAATTTTAAATAATAGTTAATATAAAATAATATATATTAATTAAATTAGATAAATTCTAATTGCTTTCTCTAATATAATATTAAGATATGTTAATATTTCTATAATATTACAATAATATATTTAAAAGATTGCAAATATATTTTAAAAAATATTTTATTAATTATTTAATTTATGTATATTATAATCTTTTATTTTGTTAAGTTATATTAATATAAATTTAAATATAAATTTTAAAATGTATTATAAATATATATTATATATTTCAATCATTTTATAATTATATCATTCATGTTAAAGTATTTTAACTATACATTAAATATATAATTACTATCTATTAATGATATATTTATTATATTTATGAAAATTAAAGGTTTCTGTAAAGTTTATTGACTATATAATATTTTCTTTAGAAAAGAAAGTTGTAAGAAAAACTTGTAGTAAAAATAAATTGTAAAATTAAAGTAATAAATATACAGTGAATATCTGAGTAATAAATTTGCAGTTAAAATATAAAATACCTTTCATTAAGCTTAGATGATAAGTAAAATTCTATATACAATAAAAAATCTTTGAAATATGAGTTAGCAGTTTAATTATATTGTTAAATTATTCAGAAAAATGAGTCACTGGTTTTATTATTAGAAAATAAAGATCTTTTATAAACTTATACTTTTGATACTTTTTTTTTTTTAGTTTTAGACTATGTGATTCTTATTGAAAATTATTATTTTTTATTAACTATATATATTATAAAAGTTAGTTTTATGCTAATTTTTTTTGATTATCAGTTGCAAATTTTGCAGATTTAATAAAGCTGTGATTAAAGTTTTCTTTTCAATTACATCATAATAATATTCAAGTATTTTGTAAAGATCTGCTTTAATTTTATTTAAAAAAAAAGATATTTATGGATGTATTATTTGAAATTCTCATCTAGCTTCAGATTTATCATCTTTGTCAATTTTTTCAAATTAATATTCTTCAAATGCATCATTATTTGTTTTTAAATTTACATTATAATTATAAAATTCTTTAGTTAAATAAAAGAGTTTTTTGAGTTTAGTAATATTTGGATATATAACTTATTATTGTAATTTTCTTTAGCTTTTTTATATCTTCTTTGAAATCACAATCATTTTTTATATTTAATAAAGAAATAACAATTTTAATATAAATTTTAGAATTATTAATTTTTTCTATACTATAAATGCATTTGATCAATATATTTAAATATCTGTAATTATCCTATAAAAAACTATTTTTAGATTACTTTCTTCTTTTGAATTTCTTCAGAATTTTTTTTATGCATCTAAAAAATATTTATTTTATTTAAATATAGTAAAAAACTTGATTAATTTTTTCTATATGCAATTAAACTTTAGTAATAAATAATCCTTTTCTAATAACCAGTTAAATTATATATACAATAAATAATAATATTTTAAAAAAGTAATTTGGTTAAACATTTTTTATTAAAAGTATTATTTATTATACAAAGAAAACTTTATCTTGTAATTTTCAATCAAAAATAATCTTTTTTAATGCAATTTGAATAGCATTTACTGTATGAGAATATAATATATATTGAATAGTTAAAGTTATTTTTTTTATCTTAAAATCTGATATAATAAAATAACATGTAATATCAAGAAACTCTTATTTAATATAAAAAAAAATTCAAAGATCATAGATTAGTAAACTGAATTTGCATTCTCATAAATGTATTACTTTAGATACTTTTTTATAAATTCATATGCTTCAAAAATTCTTTTTAAAAATTCTTTATCAGTTGTAAGTTTAAAGTTTTTATGATAAATTTAGAAAAAGAAGAAGATTTTAAAAGATAAAATAATTGAAAATCTAGAATAAGCCATTCAAAAGAAAAGTTTTCAAATCTTTTGTTAATCTTATATCATTTATAAAAGTGAATCTAATGAAATAGTATAATGATCAATTTTAATTTATTTTAAAGATGATGTAGTCTTTAAAGATATAAAATATTCATAAATTTTATGTTTTCATTCAAATTGGCTAATAATATTACCAGTTGAACCTGATGTCTCTATTTTTTACTATATAAATTTCATCATTATCTAATGGTTGATTACATTCAAATGTAAATTTTTTTGAATCTGTTGGATTGCTTTTTCTTTCATCCAATTATATATTTAACTATAAAGATTTGAGCTTCCTTACTTTTAACTTGAATATTTAATAAATCAGTTTTTCTTCTAGTTTTTCAAATATATTTGTTTTCTTTTCTGAAATATTATTATCGGTTATATCAACATAATTAATATTATCATTATCTTCAGACAATAAACTTTTCTTTGAAGTTTTTTCAGTTGACATATTTAGAAATAAAATTTATAAATGCCATTTATACGAAAAAAGAATATTTTATGCTGATCATTATATTTATTCTAGAATAAACCTAATAATCCTAGGATTTATCCATTTGTAGATTTGTAGATCCGGTTAATTATTTGGATATAATGTGGATAATAGGATAATCAGAATTTATCCTAGGATATTATCCGTTCAAGGAAAGCTCTATTTTTCACTTATGCTAAAAGCATGCATTAATGTTTTCCAAACACTTATTTTTTACGTATACAAAAATAAATAAAAGTGTTAAGAATATCTTTTAGCCAGCCGAGAAAAATTATAAGTTCAATAAAATACATCATCATATGGGAGGTTTGCTATTAAAATCGAGTTACGAACATAGTAAATCATATGATCCGTAACGTGATTTTAATAGCTTACCTCCCATATCTTTACAAATCCAGCACTGATCTTAGAATATCCAACGAATAATACCGAAATATTGTATTTGTTACATAATTCACATTTAAAAATCTGGAAGGTTGTTTGACGAAAATATATGATTGGAAATTTCCATAACTTTCATGCATGAGATGAACGTCCTTACTTAGTCCTTTTCTGTCTATTTCTTCTTCATTTTTGAACTTTATTAATTGAACTAATCTTTGGAAGTTTGATATGAAAATTTTCATTGTATACGAAATTCGATAATCTGATTGTCTTCTTCCAATATCCATAATTTTTTTGTTTTTCTTTTCTTTGCATGGAAATTGAAGACAATTTATTATTTGAAAAGGAATTACGATGTAAATAAGCATAATTCAAAAAAAAAAAGTTTTATTAATTTTTTAAAAACCTTTTGCGTTAATTGTAATCGTGTTTAAATTAATGAAATTTTGTTTCAAAATGAATTCTGTCGACGTAGCATACAAATATCAAAATTAATATGTATGCCTAAACGAAGAAATAATGTGATCCTGTTGTTATCATACTTGCAGGTATTGTCATTGCTTCTTACTTAATTAAAAAGATATTCAAAGCAAACGACTCGAGGGTTTCTTAGATCAAAATGAAATTAAACATTCTTGGCTTTCAAAATCCTTTCACATATAAAATGGAACGTTTAAATCCTCTCTTATCATTAGTCAAATCAAATATCTTAATATCTTGATCAAAAAAAAATTTACGCTTACGAAATTAAATCAAACTCATGAAACAATTTTAGTTTTTTTTTGCTCATTTTATTGGATATGCTTTCATCGGTCCATACTATTCCAAATCAACTTCAAAAAGATAAGGCCTCTCGCTTTTGGAAAAACTAGACCGTTACAGTCTCTGGACAACTAAAGAAACTTGTCTCTGATAGTACTACGTTACGTCCAAATCTTTAACTTTTATATAGTGGTTCTGATCGTCATCATTCGTACAAGATTGCTGGTAAGTATCATTTATCTAAATTCCGGTAAAGTTTTGTTTGTAGTGTCTTGGAATAAGTAATGGTGATGAGGATGCAATCTAGCGAAAGTGTTTGAATTAATTTTTATTTGTAAAGGACCATTTTTTACCTGATCATGTGAATTTTTTTTGTCTAAATTCCTCGGTATTCGCAACTTCCTTAAGTATGATCGTGAATCTTACAACAGTATTAAGACGGCATTCTTTTCTATACGCAAAACCGACGAATATTTTCATTGCGTTATTATTTTGTAATAAGTAGTACTCCATCTAAATTTTTGTTATTAACGTTGAAGGGTATAATATTTCAGCAAGCATACTATTTTATTTTTTTTTTTTAAAAAAAAAAAAGTTATCTTTACCCATCGTATATACAACCTGATCGAAATTAAGTTCAAAATTCTAACTTAAATTAGCACCGATTATTTACTGAGCAAAATATCGTTCTGTAGGCGGAATTATTAACTTTGCGTAGTGAATTCGATACCAAACGTGGACGAGAGTGAACCACATTTTAAAACATATGATATATAAAAGGACGAGATTTTTAACAATATTTTTTTTAATTACTTTTACTTATACTTTGTAATGACTTTCTTCATTTAGATACAATATAAAATCAGCCAAACTATTTAAATTCTTACACATATAGCATATAGGAACTCTTCCAAACAATCAAAAATGTAACCATATTCATATAATTAGTAAGTAAATAAACATTTTTATTATATTCTAAACGCCGAGAACTAGTGAGACAAACATTATTACAATAATAATATCATTACAATGAATTGGTTCCAATTCCAAACAAGAGAAATCAGTTGGCTTAAATAAAATTATTTAATTTCTACTATAACATCACTTTTTTCTGACTTATGTTTAACACCATCTTCAACAACATTTTTATCTAGATTTAAAAATGTCTTAATTTCATCTAATCTAATTACTAAGTCTTTGTAATCAGTTTTTGACATTAGATCTTCTTGTTTAGGAACATACAAATTGGCCTTCTTTCTTAATTCGTCAGAAATATATGGTGAATTATACAATGCTGGATTGTTATCTATATCTTTAATCTTTTGTTGTACGTCTTCAATCGGCACATCATAGTATCTATATCAAATATAAAGGTAAGCTCGTAATAATTATGTATGTACGTGCAATCAATTATTAATAACTTACAAGACATCCGGAAACCAATGCTCCCACCTTCGTTGATTTGGAAGTAGGAAAAAAAGCTCAATCTCAACCAAAATTTTTGCTTTTTCAAGCATAAACAGGAAATGTGTTCTATTATTTTCAATTTCTAAGTTAAGCAAACCAATAAATAAATTCATGAGATAAACTACAATCAAGAATGAAAACATGACTAATAGAATCGTCATGAACGGATTTTCCTGATAAGTCCATGAGCTAAGTGCTGATGAATCTCCCGTTAAAAACAAATACATGGCCAAGAGTGAAGTTTGATAAGTGGAAAACTGATTCAATTTAGAATCAGGCTGTTGAATTAAAGTTGTTTCGGAATTGATCTTGTCATTTGGAGAAACTGATTGATATTTCGTAACGAGATTCCAGGGATTATTCGGATCGGCATTTTGTAAAGGTTCGTCCAAATTATAAATTTGATCTGGAGTCAAAATAATATAGAAAGCATGTGCAAAGCCAATTATGATAATAAATAATATCAATAAGAAGGAAAATATTCTCTTAGCCACACCAACAATAATTGTAAAGTTAGAGCCAAAGTAATCAAGGGCCCGCAAGAATGTTAGAAATTTAAAGTATAAGAATAAATTTGAAATAGAAATCAGTGATGACGAAGGTTTTACATAAAATAACCAAAAAAAGGCAGTAATTACGGGGAAAATTATTGCAGAAAGGTCTAAAAATAATAAAAATAATAAAACATAAATATACAATATAATGGTCTTTAAAATTATATCAACATTAAAACTTTATACATACCAAACCAATTCCATACATCTTTGATATACTTTTTAGGATCCCATAAAAATTGTCTAATTTCGTGAACAATAAGTGATAAACCAAGAACTATGCTGACAATTAAAAAAGCCTTTCTCGTATCATTGTTCATAATAGATGGAGACAATGTTGAACCTATTCCGAAATTGAGCAAATACATGGTAAAATATACCCAAAAGAGATAATAATATAATCTTCCAAATTTGTCCCATTTGAAATTAATTATTGCCTCAGCATTCCAACTATCGCAAAATGTTTCGTTAACTAATATAACGAATGGGCTTTTTTCTGGTCTATATAATTCCTTCCAGTAATCGTAATCAGGTGGATACTTTGTAAAACCCGTGTAAGGTACGACAAATTTAATAAAAGTTTTTCTTTTTAGACTATAATATTCATAATGTATAAACTTTCGAAAGAATCGATTGATTTTAAAAATTCGTTGCATGACATCATCTTCTCTACGGCTATATACTTTACCTTCACAAGTATAACCGACCAATTTCATTTGTTCGGTTGAATCAGGTATATTGATAATTGTATTTGGAATAAGTGAGGTAAGCGAAATGAACTTTGAATAAACATTAGGAACATATGAATTTAAAACTGGCAGATATTTTGTGAAAATATCATAGATTCTATAATTCCTCTCTACATTTTCAAATAACTTGTTAAGCAACAAATCTAAAAACTCTTCACATGTCTTTTCATAATTTGCATACATCCTTTTATTAATAGCCATATTGATGATTTCATCAATCATTTCTACAAAATACTTTCTAAAATCTAGAAATGTTACCTGTAATGAAATATTATCTTTCTTAATTTCGAAAATTTTTACTAAGCTTGGGTTTGGAAGGCTTTTTTTCTCGTGTAATTCATCAATTTTATAACAATATCTATGAAAAATCTTTTTGGTTGTTTCATTAAAGCTAAAAACATTAATGTAATGTTGATTATAATAAAATTCATATAATATTACATCATCATTACTTAAAATTTGAAGATGTTGAATGTTTCCACTGTTGAATACAATTTCTTGCTGAACTTGCATTTGACCTAATTTATAAACTTTCAACTTTCTATTCTCATATTCCCATCTCAAGTATTTCCCTTCACAACTGAGGCTTTTATCGATCTTATCTATTTTAACATCTTTGAAGTCATTGAAACTAGAATAAAGAAATAGGTCGTGATTATGCATCATCTGATCATATAACTTATTCACAGGAATGTTAAAGTCGATTAATTTTATTTGATTCTCGGTAGGAAACATGATTAGACATTGTGTCAAAGTTTCTATAACCATGTAATTATCCTTAAGTTTGTACGCAACATCACAAGAGAATTCCTTAAGATCATATTCACCTTCATATACGTATGAAAGATCATAAGGCGACATAATCGTGTATTCAATTTTGCGCTCCTGATTATTATATTGATGTAACATCAAAATTTCAGTATTCTTGATGTTTATAAATTGCATATTCGGATGCTGGTTACCATACTTGAATTTTCCTATAGAATATCTGGTTAGTAACCATTAGTAAAAAAGATAATAAACTTAGTAGCTAATAATTTGCTCACTTGATGCAATTGAAATTCCATTCTTCATTGAAAATACGGTTATAGCGTCGTCGTAACATATTGCAAACAAACTTCCCTCAACATTTACCGCCCCCTCAACATTTTCCATATAGTGATTAACGTTAGGAATGTCATAGTAATTTTCAATTTTCATTTTTTTAGTGTTTAATTGTAGCAGAGATTTACTACGACTGCTTATCAAAAAAATTATTTCATTATTTTCAACATTACGATTAGCTTTGATCATCTTGACATCACACGTTAATTTATATGAGCACGTGTTTTTTGATTTTTTCAAAGTTTCCTTTGAATTTACGTATATATCCCGATGATATATTGTTAAAAGGTCTCCATTTGGAAGAAAACTTGCATCAAAGGCGTGCCAGTTTTCATGAATTTCTATTTCTTCATGCGGTTCAATAGTTCCGATAACTTTATGATATCCACCTCCAAAAATCAATAATTTATCGTTTGATAATTCTAGTATCTTGTACCTAAGTCCCCTACTAAATATTTTGTTCACGTCGAAATTGACAAATTTGATTGTTTTAGCATCAATATCAACGTCCCATATAGCCAATGAATCATCGGCATGTTGAGTAACGACATGTTTCATATTTGGTGAAATAACGATTGATTCAGTTTTTGAAAGTACAATCATAATTGGGATCAATTTCTTGAGAAATTACAGTTTCCATCTGATTGAATACGTCTCAATTTAACGTATTTTTATAAACGTCAGAATTACACAGAGATTTTTTATAAATATGCATGATGTACTTGTGGTACATGTTTATCTCATCTCATTCCTATGGATGATCACAAAAAAAAATGGCGAAAATTGGCGGGTGTAACCAATTTTGGTCGTACATGCAAAAATAAATATCACTTCTAAGCGAAATTTCTCCTATATTATAATAAACTGTATATTATTGAGCATTAAAATGAACCCATCAAAGCAAGAAACCTAACGTCAAGAATAAAGGTGGGTAGTGGTCGTATTAAGAAGATAACCCCAAATGCATCTCGCATAATTGGACAATATATTTGAAGGAAACCTTCAATTTCTGCAACTTATGTTGCTACTAAATCGAAGGATATTGGGAGTAGCGAGACATTCGTTCGAGTAACCTTGAATATCGAAATGCACTTCCCCTTTGTACATCAATGCTCACATCAGTCCATAAACAGAAACGTGTTGAACGGTCCCGAAAACGTAAGGGACGATAATTGCCAAAAATATTCGTATGGGCGGTTTTTGTGTAAAAGGCAAGAATAGCCTGTTTTAGACGTATAATGGATGGAAAGTTTTACACAGAAATATTGAAAAGCAACTCCCGGAAATGCACCGTATGTTACGCGACTGCAACGGGACAATGGAATTCTTGATATGGATAGGCATCTAATAGTCTAGATCAGAATCCCATTGAAAACCTTTTGGCAATTAAAAGGAATGTGGAGTTGCATAGGCCAAAAAAATCTTAGTAAATTAGAGAGATTTTGGGGGAGGAGTAGGAATAATATACCAGATAGCCTTTTAATTAATTTTGTAAACTCAAAGCCACAGCGTTGTAGGAAAGAATATAATTCGAACTAAATTTATATTTGGATGATTTCGTAATACAGTAAGTACACTTGATGATGCAGATCCGTTCAAAATTTATTCACTTGGTTTAAATGATCACATGATTTAAATTTAACATTTTTGGCTTATTAGAAAAGTTTTTTATTAATCCAAATATTATAAATTTAGTTATTTGCTTTAACAATTCTACATGGAATATGTTAAAACTTCTTTATATAAATTAATTTTTACTAATTAAAAAATGGTTGTAATCTCAAATCGGTCAAGTCACGGTATAACCGTGATCCTTAGCATCCCTAAAATTAACCAACCATACTGTGTATATTAAATATGGAGGCGGTCTCTCAAATTCTCTTGTATTTTGAGTATTTATAATTACATTAATATCACATGTATCTTCAAGGAAAAATTCGAGTCAATTCAAAAGGCAATTAAATTGAGACACAAAAATAATTGATAGGTAATATATAAAAAGATATGAATGATTTATTTTGCCATATTATAAACCCTAGTCATAACTATTCATGTAATTCTAAATATGAACCATTGAAGTTTGAAATAGAAATCTGGTTATCAAGAACAATGCTGGTACAATTTATCAAAATAATTATGAAAGTATCATTTTAGATAGAAATAAATTTACCGTTGAAGAATGAAGATTTTTGAATTATAAAGTGAATAATTTCTGATGTATTTTATTTTTACGTATTTTTATAGCAATACTATTGTATTTTACATATATACTGTACATTAAGCGCTTTTATAAATATATTATATTTTAAATTAATGACATTAATTGTGATTGAGGTCTTCTAGTATTAGCTTACTTCGGTAAGCGAAGAAATTGTGGCATCGCACTAACATTATTACGTTTCATTTATTTAAAATATTAAATGCATGTGCCGTCAATTTTTTGGGGACGATAAAATAATCTCTTGTAAAAATATATTTAAAGGTTATAAATAAAATTAAGCTTAAGCTAATTAAACAATAAAAATAATTAAAAAAATATTTTTTTATACATAATTTTTGCTGCCAGTATTGATTTAGACATCTTCCTATGCGTTTCACAAAATTACAAATTCCTATAAAAGCTAGTTTTTACTTAAACCCGTATGCTTTTTAATTTGTCCATAATGAAACTTTTGAACATTTACGATCTTCGTTTATCGTAATGCACCAATTTCTTAATCCAAGCCGCACTAACCCTTCATAAATAACAAGATCAGTAATCCACGTAAACGAGACTCTTCAATCAATCAAGGACGAGTCTTTCTTCGAATTGGCAGTTGAACAACGTTCTTTATTAATAAAGTCCTATTACGAAAAATAATTATAAGACATTATAGTTTTTCTATATCATAATGCGATTCCTTTAAAATAGATTTATCATGCCTTGGCTTACACGTAATACTAGAATTACTAGAATGTTTGGCAATAAAACAACATTACTAACAACAGTTTTATATTTAAAACTTTAAACCAAAGATTAAATGAACTTTGATATTATTCATAACTTTTAAATAATTAAAAAGTTATCTAAATTTTTAGTTACAACATAATTCCTTTATTAATTTTCTAAATTTTTAAATTGAGGTTGATCCAAAGGATATTTCAAGAACTTACGAGTTGTGAAATAATTTAATTATAAATTGTCATAGAATAAGATAAAACCATTTGTTGTGAGAAGAGGTTGGAACCGGTTAACGAATATTTTAACCGGTTATTATCAGGTTAAAGATTTTAAGGCCGGTTCCAACCTCTAGTTGTGAGAGATAATTAACTTATTAGAATTATTACAGTGCAGTGCTATTAATTAACTCTTGGAAATAGTAACTTAATCATAAATGTAAGCGGTTTAAGCACATTTATAGGGATTTAAATATTTATTAAACAATAGAACCATTTAATTATAACTTTTATTTCTTTTTTAATAAAAAAAAAAACTTAACTAAAATTTATTACAAACAATTTTAATTGTACGTAATCATTAATTAACCTGATCCATCACTAGCACTAAGATTGTACGGAATATTCTGCACTCAATGCATCAGGTAGTTTTTGATTGAGTTGCCTGCTAATACGTAAATAATATTTATATCATTACCGCAAATCAGATTCGTTTGTCCATCCATAAACATCACCATAAAATTAGTGACCAAAAAAAAAAGACGAAAAAAGTCAAATCAAATGATTCATGATGAACGAGCGTTATGTATTTAATTGCAAGCACCGAACTTGATTATTAACCTGATAAAATAAATTAAGGTTTAAATTTTATTTTTTAAGTTTTTACTAAAAATCTCTTAAAAGTGCGTTTAAAGAATTTGTTTGTACAACCTAATTTAAGTAAATCGTAATTTAAGAAATTTTTCAAAATTTTATTATAATGAAACTGTGATAATAACGCCAAGAGATGTAGTTAATATATAGAGCTGAATATACTCAAAATCAAAAAAAGTAAAAAAATAAAAATAAGGAAATTTAATGTTTCAATGCTCATTCTAAATGGTAAGAAAACCTTTTTTCTAAAAGATGGTTAAGTATTTTCAATAAGGGTACTTACCTAATTCTTCCAACTGAAAAACCTAGAGAAAATATAAAATATACGATCGCTTGACATTATATCAAATGAAAAGAAAGGGGACAAGATTTTATTAATTCGCTGCGCCCCGAAGTGTTGGAATCAAAAGCTAAAAAAAAAATCAAAAAATCAAAAAAAAAACTTGGCAAATGATTTTTTTTTTGGTAAACAAAAAATATAAGTTTTGGGATTTTCAATTTAAATAAAATCGATTAGAATCAACGAAACCGAAGTTGAATCTTAGAAACTATCTCGAGAAACGATTAATCGCGATTAATCGATTTCAAAATCGATTCCACTTTTTTGAATCGATTAAATACATGTAACGAGAATCTAAAAATTTTTTATGTCGTCCTAACAGTGAATTAAGTTTATCTATTCTTTAAGTTTAGAAGGGAATAATAAAATCTTATTAAAAACCTATCATTTGTGACAACTGGCAGTATTCCAATCGAGACTGAATTTAAGTTATTTCTGGAAGTATTTTTCTTACAGCGAAAAGTTTTGAATTATTATGTAAAAGATTTGGTAGTTAAAAAAATAAGATGTTAAGTTAGTTAATTTTGCGCAATATTTGCAAAAAAAAAAAAAGATTTGATTTCAATACGATATATGCAAGCAACAAAATATGCTGATACAAAAAAAAATTTTTTTAAAAAAAAAGATCAAGGTTAAAAGAGCATTCACAAGGCTTAAAGAATATCAAAAATTACACTAATACTAATTTGAAATATTGGGGGATCGTCATCCTAAAAAGGAAATCGGTCAAAAACAAATCTGTTATTCTTTCGAAACTTAACATATTGTAACCCCACCTATATAGAATTTAATTTTAATTCTTTGTTAAAAAAATTGTGAAATCAATTTGGGAAAAATTAAATAATATGTGGTAAAATTTGGAATAATTAAAAAATAATTAACAATTGTAAATAAAATATTATCGTTATTATAGAAAATAATAAAACTAAAAACAATTAGCAATACGATATTAAATAATATTTATTAACGAAATATACATTTTGGTTGATAAAAAAAACAATATTGACTATTATAAAAAGGTAAGTGAATTGACTTGAAAGAAGATTTGTATTCATAATTGCCTTGTAATATCTAATAAAGGAAGGATTTTTAAAATTCTTATACTATTATAGTATTTCATTATATGTTTCTGCATACTGTTATGCCGTAATGTTTTAATGAAATAGAGGTTCTTTATATTATCAAAAAAACAAAATCTGTATTTTTTTTACAAAAAAAAAATTATATGTTTCTAGTCTAACCTTAAAAAATAAAATCAGTTTGTATAATATAAATTATTATATATTGTAAAAAAAGATTTATAAAGTATAGCTAATCAACACCTTTTTATTAAATCAAAAAAATATATATATTTAAACCTAACTTTTTAAAGGTAAATAACATGCAATGATCACTAATTTAATTAATTAATTCAAAAAGACAAAACAATTAGTAATCTGAAATAATGTTATGTGTCAAAACCTGTGATTTACAAATGTATGATTGTTTATGAGTTCAATAGCTTCAACAAGAGCTATACCTTTTTGAACCACTTCTGCCACTTGTCTTTAAGAGGATTTGTTTTACAAATTCACTTTATTTATTCAAGAATCTGGTTTCCATAAAGTTAAGTTATTCCAGAGTTGCTAAATTCTTTATTTTTTAATTTTTCTTCAAAGTTTTATTGTATGATTATATTATCTTTCAAATCGTCCATTTTCAGTTCAGCAGGGTTTTCCT
The DNA here is from genome assembly GCA_910591825.1 of Funneliformis caledonium. Taxonomy (NCBI): domain Eukaryota; kingdom Fungi; phylum Glomeromycota; class Glomeromycetes; order Glomerales; family Glomeraceae; genus Funneliformis; species Funneliformis caledonium. The sequence continues at coordinate 27,323 of CAJVPQ010000431.1, forward strand.
TTTTATTATTCTTTTCTTTATCTTTCTCTTTCTTTTATTCTTTGTGCATTTTATTTATCATTTCTAATTTATCTTTATATTGTATTTATCATTTTTCTCTTTCTTTACACTTGTCAAAATCAAAAAAATCAGACATGCAAAATCAGCCTAAATTCAGCCTAAATTCAGCCTAAATTTGGCAAATTATCAAAAATCAGCCTAGCCAATTGGCATACATCAGAAATCAGCCAAGAATTAGCCAAAATTTGACTTATCTTATTTATAGCTAATTGGCATACTTATAGTCAATTAGTATATATCAAAATTTGACCTATATTATTTATAACTAATTGACATCTGATTGTAATGATAGCGTATTATAGTTTCTTAGAAATGATAGTATTATCGTATCTAAGATACAATGGTTTTATCAATTTTAAGGAATAATGCATTTATCATACCTTAAGTATGATGATTTATCATTCTTAAGGTATAATGGTATTATCATACCTAACACAGGTTAAACATTGCTTAACAAGCAATCTTTCCAGTTGGAGTATATTTGCCAATTCAGAATCCTAATATGTTAAAATAAGTAGCAACCGGTATTTCACTATAATTTGAATATAATCAGAAAATGCCTATTTATTACGCAGGTTAAATGCTGTTCAACCAGCAATCTTACTGGATGGAATATATTTGCCAATTCAGAATCCTAATATGTTAAAATAAGCAGCAACCAGTATTCTACCATAATTTGAATACAATCAGAAAATGCCTATGAATATTTATTTGTTAATATTGAAGCCAGTTGTTACATATATAGGTAAAATGCTGTCTAAAGAACGATCTATATTCACATTGATGTTTATTATTAATATTGAAATTTTATATTGTAGTTTATTTGTATATCACATCATATTAAATTTATTATAAATAAATAACCATTTAAAACTACAGACCCCGCCAAAAGTCTCTGAATATTATCTTTCGGCTATTTCATACTGAGTACATTATAGGACTGTATAATACTGCGGTCATGTAATGTACCTGACCTTGTTTGCTTGAATCAAAACTAAATAAAAGCGTGTT